>CM031573.1:4001509-4150146 GCA_018467065.1 Ephestia elutella | reverse complement strand
TATTATTATCTTCTCTATGTTTTTTCTTCTCAGCCAGAGCTGGTATTTTAATACCATTTACGGGTGTGCACCAAGTAAATGGTATATGCTTATTTTATGATTTTATTGTCCTAAGTTTGTCTGTCCGTTTTCGTCAATTTGTAAAAATTTCCTAACAATGCGGCAGGTATTTAAAATTGCTGCCTTTTGCATGGGTATGTATATAGAGGGTTTCAGATCAAGGATTTTAATACTGTGATGTAAATATTTAGGGATTATTCCAGTAGTTGAGAGAACTATTGGCACAACAGACACTTTCTCCTGTCTCCAGATCCTAGTCACCTCATCGCGCAGGTCCGTATATTTGTGTATTTTTTCAGATATTGTTTTTTGTATATTATGGGTATTGGGTATAGCAACGTCTATGAGGTAAGTTATTTTATTTATTTTATCTTGTAAAGTTATGTCAGGACGATTATAGTGTATTGTTCGGTCAGTTAGGATAGCTCGGTCGTAATAAAGCTTATGTGTGTTGTTTTCTAATACAGGCTGAGGTATGTATTTATAATAGGCTGTAGATTTGTTAGGGATTAAGTTGTATTTAAGTGCTAGTGTTTGGTGGATAATATTAACTATTTGATTATGTCTATGTGTGTAGTCTGTTTGTGCGAGGTTAGGGCAAGCTCCGGTAATGTGTTGAATATTTTCAGGATGGTTATGGCATTTACGACATCTGTCATCAGTTATGGATGGGTCTTTAATGATGTGCTTCCTGTAATTTCTAGTATTGATTACTTGATCCTGAATCGCGATCATGAATCCTTCAGTTTCTGGAAATAGTGATCCTATAGAAAGCCACTTATTGGAGGCAGTAGTGTCTATGTGTGATTGCTCTAAATCATGAGGATGTCTTCCATGCAAAACTTTTCTCTTCCACTGTTCTCTTATGTTTTCCTGTGTATTATCTATATCTGTTACTCTAATTTCTTCACTAAGGTTAAGAGGGGTATGGTTGCGGTCATTTTCAACTACAGCTTTATGAATCTCGCTATTATATGTTTTTTGGTAAAAGAATTTTTTAAGAGTATCAATTTGCTGGGTCCATAAGTTGGTAATGTTTATGAGTCCTCTGCCTCCATCCTGTCTCTTTATGGTCATTCTTTCTATTGCTGATTTAGGGTGTAAATTGTTGTATTTAGTAAGTATTGTCCTAGTATTGATTTCTATGCTTTTAATATTAGTTTTGCTCCATTTAATAATCCCAAACGAGTATGTCAAAACCGGTACTGCAAACGTATTAATGGCTTTTATCAGATTTTTTCCTTTCAATTGACTGTGACATAAGGCTGTGACTCTTTTTTTGTATTCTTGGGTAAGTGACGTTTTTATTGCTGTATGATCAAGTCCCTTACTTTGATGATATCCCAAATATTTATACAAATCGTGTGGTTCCATTGCAGTAATATTTTCATCATCACCTACTGCGTGATCGCCGGGTCGGATTTTTCCTTTGATTATATTAATTGTTTTGCATTTATCTAGTCCAAACTGCATATTAATATCTTTACTGAATTTAGTTGTAACATCAATTAGCGATTTCATATCCTTTTGTGTTTTGGAGTATAATTTGATATCATCCATATAGATTAGGTGTGATATAATAGTTTCTGTATCTCCATTTTTTAAATTATATCCGACTCGTCGTTCCCGCAGTAGGTATGATATTGGGTTGAGGGCGAGACAGAACCACATGGGACTCAAGGAATCACCTTGGTAAATGCCTTTTTTGATAACTATTTCTCTAGTTTCTATTTCTTTTAAGTGTAATTTCGTTTTCCATAACTTCATTGTATTTTTAAGAAATTCTATAATTACTGGATTGATTTTATATATCTTTAATATTTGTATTAACCAAGAATGTGGAATGCTATCAAACGCTTTTCGGTAATCTATATAGGTACAATGCAAATTTCTTCTATTAGTGGTTGCGTGTTTATTAATGAGAGAATCTATGACAAGCTGTTCCTTACATCCCATGTGGCCCCGCCTACATCCCTTTTGTTCTTCAGCCAAAATGTTGTTAGCTTCGAGATGTTGGTTGATTTTTTGAGCAATCGCAGAAGTAAGGATTTTGTAAATCGTGGGTAAACAGGTAATGGGTCGGTATTGGGATGGTTGCGAAGAGTATTTTCCTTTAGGGATCATATAAGTAATTCCTTTTGCTAAAAATGATGGAGTACTTTGTTTTCCTTGGATAATTAGTGTTAAATTCTTGGCTAGTATTCCATGTAACCTGTAAAATTTTTTGAACCAAAAATTGTGGATTTTGTCTATTCCCGGACTTTTCCAGTTGTGTAAACGAGAAGTTACATTGGCTACATCTGTCTCCGTTAATTCTGTGAAGTTCATTTCCTCCAACGCATGGCATCTGTTTTCTTCTTCTGATATCCATTCTGCTGTTGTATTATGCTGTATCTCTTCCTCCCATATTCCAGCCCAAAACCTTTCCAAATCCTCAACTTCTGGTACTTCCGCATTGTTTGGTGTACTCTCCTTATCTTCAAATAACTTTCTGTAAAATAACTTTTCATTGTTATTAAATAATTTATTATCTTTTCTCCTCTTATACGATTTTGTGTATCTTGAAAGTCTATGGGCTTTAAGAGCCAGTTTTTGTTTCAGGGTGTCTAAATATTCTTCAGGTTTTCTATTATTATTTTCATGTCTGGTGTGTATTTGTGTATTTCTAAAAATTTTGTTTACTGCATTTATTACGTTTGGAGACCTATTATTGTTTATGTATTGTGTTAATCTACCTATATCACTACGGAGTTGGGTTATATCTTTTTCTAATCTAATAAGCCAGGCTGGTTTTTTTCTTACTGTTTGTTGTGGTTGTAAGTCATCTCCAATCTTGTAACCAAGTTCACGCGAAATTGCAACAGCACTACAATATATCAGTGTATGTATATCTGTGAGTTGAGAATCATCTGAGAAAAATTGTTCTAAAATGCTATTGTTAAATGCTTCTACTATCTGTAATAGATGTGTGCTATATTTTAGTTTAGGTAAATTTGGTCTGACTGTTGGGTCCATTCCAGCGTATTCTATTAGGGCAGTTTGTAAGTTTTCATGTAACTTTTGCAAGGAATGATTAAGTAAAGGGGTAGGTTGCAGGGTATCTATTTCATTCTCTAATAAAATGGTTGTTGTTTCGGTTTGCGTAGATACATTTGAATTCAGGGTGAGTGAAGTTGGGTTATTAAGTTGAATATTGTATTGGCTTTCAGTGTCAGTGTTTGGTAAGGTTTGTCTATGAACTTGAGAATTTGGTGTGGATAGTACTGCTATAGTAGGGATTGTTTGAGATTGAGATTGTAAATGTGGTTGATTTTGTGATAGTAAAGTTCGCTGTTGAATATCTGATATATCTAAGATTGATCGCATAGAAATTGATGGTGATTGATCAAAACCTTGTTGTGTATTTGTCAGTGTGTCAGTCTGTTCTAATTCACATCTAACTTCCTCTTTAATTTGGTTCAATGTCTCATCAGAGATCATTTTATTTCTAATAATTACGCGTCTTTGATCTGATACCCTCTGCTCAGATACGCTAACTCCAGGATACTGTTTTATGAATTCCTCGTGTAGTAATTTTCTGTATATTGTCAAGTCTGTCTCTAATTTGGTGATTTTGTAATACGTTCGCATGATGAATACGTTAACATCATTTGTCCAACTCATGCGTACGCGAGGTTTACCAGCCTTAGTGGACGCAGGTTTAAAAGCTTGCGCTTCCTGAGTAACACTTGAGGTTGGGTTGGGAGCTATAAGATCAATACTATTTTCGTCTACAGAGCTGAGAGACGGTGCATAAGAGGCTGTACTGGGACTATATGGTTCTGCTACATCCGATATAGATTTTGATGGTGATGTGCTCCTACTCCTATATCTATTACATGTTCTTCTAGTACTTCTTCTGATTGTAGGTTGTTGTTCGGGTACGCTCTGTGACCTACTAGTTGATGCATTTATATTTGCATTATTTTCTACAACAGCGGGAAGCTGGGTAGGGGTATTTTTTTTATTTTTCTTCATTGTAACTCTGTTGTGATTCCCACGAGCAGCAAGGGATAGGAAGTCAACCACGACAGAGCCCCGCATATCGTGGCAAGGGTAAGTAAAACTGGAGGTCCCCCGGTATCCAGAGTTCGCATATTAAAGACTATGCTCTCCCATAGCCATGCAGCCCTCGGCATATGCTGTTCCACCTTGGCTTGGATAGGTTTGGGACCGTTAGTTGAGGAAGAGGATTCAGATACCTTGATGGTCAGGTATTGCTACAGATATACTGCAGTATGGAATCCTCTTCCCGTAAGCCCCCCTACCGCGTCAAGGTGGCCCCTCAGGGGGGTTATTATTATTATTATTATTATTATTTATATTTAAACATTGAGTTTTCTCCCTTTTCAGGGGATTTAAATATTTTTACGGGCTTTTGGCCAAGCAAAAATATTGAAAGAATTAGGTATCTAAAGAAAGGAATTTTCGTACTATCCTGCAAGTATTTAAAATGGCAGCTTTCTGAAGTTGTAAATAAGTAAGAGGATGAATGTTTAAAGTTTGTAAGCTTTTATGGAGAGTTTTGGGGATGACACCTGTGGATGAGATGATGATTGGGACGGTGATTACTTTATCTACGCGCCACTGAGTCTTGATTTCAATGGCTAGGTCCGTGTATTTTCCGAGTTTCTCGGTATGTGTAGTTGCAAGATTATGGGTATTTGGTACGGCGATATCAATTAAATAAACGGTTCTATTGTTTTTATCGTGGAATGTAATATCAGGTCTGTTGTGGTGGATCGTTTTGTCTGTGATAATGGTTCTGTCCCAATAAATTTTAAATTGTGGGTTATCTATGACAGTCGGTGGGGAATATTTATAGTAAGCTGTCTTTTCAGGGATTAATTTACGTCTAAATGCTATATATTGATGTATGATTGCTGCGATTTGGTCATGCCTATGTTTATAATCGGTCTGTGAGATGGATCTACATGCTCCGGTAATATGTTGGATTGTTTCTGAAGCGCTATGGCAATGGCGGCAGAGGTCGGATTGAATGTTAAGGTCACGGATTATGTGTTTTTGGTAGTTTTTTGTGTTAATAATTTGATCTTGTATGGCTACCATAAAACCCTCAGTCTCGGGAAACAACTCGCCCCTCTTCAACCACGCGTTCGACGCTGTCTTGTCGACGTTAGGGTTGGCGAGGTCGGTGCGATGTCTGCCGTGTAGGGATTTCTGCTGCCATGCTTCGATCTTTTGTTGGGGTGTAGTGAGGTTTTCGTTAGGTTGTTTTGATGGGTTGCTTAGATTTAATGGTGTGTATTTGGCATCAGTTTGGACAATAGCTCTATGTAATGGGGACTGTTGATTGTGGAAAAATGATCTGAGTGTAGTTATTTGTTTATTATGAAAGTTTTGAATATCTATTATACCACGGCCACCCTCTTGTCTAGGGAGAGTGAGACGCTGTACACAAGATTTTGGATGATGCTTTCTATATGTTGTCATATGTGTATTGATGATTCGTTGGTGTTTCTTGAGGTCAGTTTGAGACCAGTGGACAATTCCAAATGAATATGATAGAGTAGGTATGGCAAAACTGTTTATTGCTTTAATAGTGTTCTTGGAATTAAGGTGCGAGTTTAAAATCTTATGTAATCGGGCTTTAAATTTATTTATCAGGGTCAATTTAGTAGTTTTTTCTTTAATTTGGCGTGTTTGATAAAATCCTAAGTATTTGTATCCTACAGTTTCATCTATAGGTTCAATTAGTTCACCCGTATTTAATTGATAAGTGTTATTTACAATTTTTCCTTTCTGGATGGACTGGATTCCACATTTATCAATTCCAAACGACATCTTTATATCATTAGAAAACTCTTCTGTAATGCTTGCTAGGTTATGAATTTCTGTTAGGTTACTTCCATATAGCTTGATGTCGTCCATATATAGTAAATGTGATAGCGTAAATTGTGTGTTTTCGAAGGGAATTTTATAGCCGTGGTTACTGTCATTAAGTAGCTGTGAGAGGGGGTTCAACGCTAAGCAGAACCATAATGGACTTAGAGAATCTCCCTGAAATATACCTCTGCGGATCGATATGAATTCAGTTATTATTATTATTATTATTTATCACATCTTCTTACAGTAGCAATGAAAGAAGTGCCAGTGAATGAGAAGCTTATAGCTTAGTATAGTATAGACTAGTATCGTGAAAGGAAGAAAGCCACAGCACAAAGAGGGAGGAACGGTATTTGCAAGTAAAATTTACTTCTGTTTCCCTTGTTCCTCATACATTTAATGTATGAGGAACAAGGAAAACAGAATTAATCTGAAGGGCGTTAAGTGAAATGATAAGCGAAAGAGAAAAATGGAAGGAATAAACATACTGTGCCGACCCTACATAAGTCGAAAAATGGTAAAGAAGAAGACGTTTTACCTTAGTAAAACAATAATGGTAGCCGTCAGGGTTGACTGTCGGGAAGATGTGCCAGTCGAACTGGTCCCTGAGCGAAGTGATAGCTGGGTCAGTGCTGGTAAGTAATTGGTTGATGAAGTAAGTCGTAGTGGCTGGCGCGATGAATTCACGGGCGTGGATGCCTATATTATTAATAAAATATAATTATATATTAAAAGATCTCTACTACAGTTCTAGACGTTATATTAACGTAGCCTTTGTTATCCTGCATGAATTCTCACACATTGATGTGTGAGGTATCCATAAAGGCAAGATTATTTGATACACAAATGTTTTTAACAAAATATTTCTTGGAATGGGTACACACTATTATATAGTTTTCAACCTTGGTTAGGATTTTTTAAAATTTCTCGTGTCTTGAATTATGCAATTTTTGCTTGCTTGATAAAATAAAACTAACCGGATTCAATGAACACTATCTTCTTATTATTCTTCGTTGGTGTATTGATACGCAAGCCGAGAAGCTGTCGGCCCTCGTAGCTCTGCCCTCCCTCCACCAGACTAGCCCACTGTGGGTAGGTGTTACTCATGTTCTTTAAGAAACTGTAAATCTGAAAAAAATAGACACAGTTGGTAATAGATGGTACGTGATTCAAAGGATATCTTTACTCAGCCAGCGTAATGGGTACCTTTGAACCAGGTACTGTCCAGGGTGGTATTTTTGATCAAATTTATTTTAATGGGTAGTTTAAAACTAATAAGGTAGTTAATCATAGCATCTAATTTATTTATTTTAGTTTAGTTTTAATTTTATTTTAAATTTGATTATTGTTAATTCATTACAGAGTTGTATAAGTATATGACACTGAATATATAAATAATTGTGAATATTTCAACTGCAGATAATATCGCATAATTAAGCGTCGTGGTCATTATGTGTAATAAAACACAAGCGTTATTCTTGGCAATGTTTCTGGTGTATTTACCATTGCTAACACTATTTCACACACTGGCTGATCGATCATCAACTAGAACGCAGTTTCCTTATGATGGTGAGGTTAAACTGGATAATTTTTGTCATCTTTATACTGTGTACATTCTTTGCAAATAAATTAATTATTAATTTTTTTTATAGAAAAGCAATGTAATAATTGTTGAAATTACTTACATCATCCACATCGTAGTACGCTGACCAGGAAAACGACAATCGGGAACGACGATAGACTTGCTTTTCGTGCTCAATAATTCTAAATTACAAAAAAATAACAAAAATTATAAAGTCAAAAACTGATCATTCCAAAAGCATCAAAAGTACATACTTTGAGAAGTCATCCACTATCAATTCTTTTTGCAAGTCATAAAATTGTACAGCGTTTGAGAAGATATTTTCAAAATCTGGTGCAATCATTACTTCTGCTTCTGCTCGAGACTTATCAAAGTGCGAGATTTCCTGTGTAGAAAAGGAAAATAATGCAATACTGTTCGTGCTCTTTAAAAATCCTGCAGATTGCAGCAAGTGAAAAGATGTGACTCCTTCAACGATCAAGATATCGCATGAGGTAGTGCGCCTATTGTAAAACAATAGGGTATTTGACAAGGTGTAATTTTTCAACATATTTTTGATTAAATGGAATGATCATATATCTACAAGTTTTATAACAAACTGTTTTTATTTTCGATTTAATTAGGACAACAACAAACTGACAAGAACTGATTAACTGACAAGAAGTGATCGGATTTTTTGGTACTTTTAATTTGATATAACTTGATAATTAGGTCGAAATTTAAAAAAAATCTTTTACATGAACTTTCCATAAATTAAATTAAAAAAAACATCGTCAAATACCCTATTTGTTATCTTTAACGTCGTTATTGAAGGATTAAAAGATTTTAGACATCAGGAAACGTGTAACTTACAGCAAATGCAGTCAAATTTGTTATAAGCTTTTGAATGTTATTGAGATTTCCTTTAACTTCATATACTTTATGGTCTTTGTAAGATTTATAGTCTGTAACACCACCATTGGAGAAAGGTATAAATAGATATATGGCTAATAATAACAACATTGCGTCTGATTTGTCACTCAAAGAAAGATAAAGTGAATTTTAACGATCCACTGTATATATTTTAACTGCGATAATAAGTTATTTTTAAACTATTTACCATTTGAACCATTATGAAAGGAATTTTCAACAGAATTCAAAACAGAATTTAAACAAATAAAACAGTTCGTCTAATAAATATCTTAATAATATTATAAATGCGAAAGTTTGGATGTAAGTTTGTAAATTTTGTGAGCTTGTGAGGATGTTTGTTACTCAATCACGCAAAATGTACTGGGCGGATTTATACCGTACCTAACTGACGGATGTTATGACGTACCTAAATTCAATTAACTTTATAATATAATATCTATGATCTAATTATTACTATTTATCTTAATTTTTAATTTTTGTTATTTTTTTTTATGTATGACTTTTTTTTTTTTTTTATTAAATATGGGTTTGCTCTTGATCACAATCTTGCCCGAGGACAGAAATGAGGTCTACGATGAAGCGAGCTTACCCAGAAGCAGCCTATTCACTCTGGTTTTGAAGAGAGTCAGGTTGTATGTGCTCGGAAACACAGACGCAGGCAGGGAGTTCCAGTGCTTTGCTGTGCGCATCAAGAATGATGACGAAAAGCGCTTGGTGCGTGCGGGGGGAATATTAACCAAAAAGGGATGATAGCCCGCAGTGCGTCTGGTTGTCCGGTTGAAGAAAGGGGCGGGCGGTATGAGCTCATGCAGCTCATGAGCACATACTTGCAGGTGTTTCGGATTTTTTGTCTGTGAATCTGGATATATCTTTATGAATAAATGAAATAATATTAGTAAGATAGGATTTTTATCAAAAAGCAATTGCCTATCATGAGGTTGAAAGTTTATATGAAAAACACATACTTATAATTATTTTTGCTGCGGGTGGAGTCACGGACAACCATTTACTTATATAGGACACGGGATGATATTCTAAAAATAAACAAGCTTATGCAAAGTGAACCATTCTTCAAAGTCTCATATGTTAGTCCTTGTCTTCTGAGATACTAGGGAATCTTCTTCCAACTTACATTGGTAAATATGCAAATAGATAGCAATTAAATAAACTCTTATACTTGCTACAATATTTACAAACTATCCTTTCACTTTCTTAAGATATACTATTTTAAAATATTATTAAACTATAGACCCTTATCGGGTCTATTTCTTTATCAATAGATTATTATACAACGACCCCGAAATTACTATTATTTAGAGCTCTCACGCTCTAACTGGAAGAGATCCCTTCATGGGATAAGTCCGCCTATAAAGATATTACAAACAAACCAACTATCCTTATTATAATATAAATGCGACAGTGAATTTATTTGTTTGTTACCTCTGCACGTTTTATCTATTGAACCAATTTACCCGAAATTTCTCATACACATTGTACGAAGTACTAAGAAGGACATAGGGTACCTTTCATCCCGGGGGCAAACACTGTTTCTTGGTAAATTCACGCGGGCGAAGCCGCGGGCAAAAGCTAGTTAATAAAAATTGCGAAAGTTACACTTTCAGGAATAAACTGAATTTGATGAAATTTGGCATATAGATAGTTGCAGACATGAGGTCAAACATTTTTATTTCAATTTAACCTCCAAGGGGGCAAGCAAGAATGGGCGTTATAAACATTCACTTTTGGATTTTCCAAAATCATATGTAACTAATCTATACATATAATAAAACAGTAAAAATATTTTGTCTGTACATTTTGTATTTTTGACTTCAGTCTAAAATAAGTTCTTAAGTGTCCCTTTATACATTTCAATGGATAGAGGGACACTTAAGAAGAATAGAAAGAAAAAAATAATAATTTGATTCTTTTGTCGTCTGTCTGTATGTATGATCACGTTAATCTCCGAAAGTACTGAACCGATTTGAATGAAACTTTTTTGTTGTATAGCTATTAAGCCTGGGCTACATTTACGCTATAATTTATTTTGAAAACTGGTACACCTGATGAAGAACCTTAACAGAACAGCTAAACTATAAGAAATATGGAAATGGTGCCTTAGCAAAACTCGTTCAACCTGATGAGCATTTTCTGATGACGTATAAAAATTGAAAATCTGGAACATATGATGAAGAACTGCAAGAGACCAGCTACACTTAACATATATGAAAATGGCGCCTTATTAAAAGTCGTTCAACCTGATGAGCATTTTCTGCTCACGCATAAATATTGAATATCTGGAACATCTGATGAAAAGCTCCAAGAGAGATTTTTTATCTAAGCGAAACTCACGCGGGCGAAGCCGCGGGCGACAGTTAGTTAATTTAATGAAATAAAAAAAGAAGTAAAACTAATTAGTTAGGTAAAGGATACTTATTGTTACCCGATATTTTTATTGTAGAGCACACATTAAAAAAAAATAGCCATATACAAACATTTTAGGTAAGTACGTCTAAAATGTACAAGATCTATGTATGACTCACACGTAGTATTTCACTTAAGTCACAGAATTAATATTAGTACTACGTACAGAAAGGAAACTCCCTGCCCCTCCCGCAATATGGCACCCCCCCGCTCCTTCCGCACTTCTCCCCCGTTCTTGTGTAACTGTGGGACGTTCGACTATGAAAACGCACACATTGACGTGTTACTGACGTGTTCACGGATATACAGTTTCGTTTGTAGTAGTAGTAGGCATATTTGACGCGCCGTTTCTATGAAGCGCCCGCCCTGTGCTTAAGTTCACAACTGGCTTCTTACGTCTCATTGTATTTTGCAGACTTCTAGTGCCCACTGTGAATAATAAGTTGACTTGCTACGATATTGTTCTGTATGAATTATGTTATTTAAGTATTTTTGTAGCTAAGTAACCGAGCCTTGCTCGACTTTTACGAAGTGCGAGTCAAACTCGCGTACCGAGGGTTCCGTACTCGCAAAGCATCTCACATCATAGCTCTAACTAAAAGACCAACTAGTTTCAAAAACAAACTTAACAGTTCGATTCGATCCCTAGGATTCACACTGGATCGAGCGCAAAAATAAGTAACCCTTATTTTAAAGCTTCCAATAACATATTTACAACTTTCAGATTTATTCCTGTACAAGTATTGGTAGACCTTGATTTATTTTCATAATTTTAGGTCAATGGAAATTACCCCGATTCCCGTCTAAAATCACAAAATATGCAAAAAATCGCAACATTTACGGTAATAACTCCTAATAGCGTTGACGTATAATTTTTATTATTTTTTTACTGGAAGAGACCATGAATCCGCGTATTAGATAATAATTTCAACTTGATACCTACTTTTAAACGTTCCTGAGAAAAAAAAGTTTGACAGACAAACGGACAACAAAGTGATCTTCTAAGGGTTCCGTTTTTGCCTTTCGGGGTACGGAACCCTAAAAATGAATACCTTTTCATACAAATCCAAAGACTTACACATGATAATGGTACCCCACATTTTGTGGAATATCCGTTGCTGTCCGTACTGATAAATGGAAGGTATACCTTCGTCGAGATCCATACGACCTATGTAAATCTAAGGTGAGGGCACTGATAAGTCACCCTGAGTTAGCTTGACATATTATTTGGTTAGCTGCGTTTATAAATACTGAGATATTCATGTTTATAATATGTTGGTAAACTTTGTTATAAAGTAATTATGAATGATTAATTTATGCTATAAAGGTATTCTAACTAATATAAATGCAAAAGTGAGATTGTTTATTTGTTGTTACCTCTTCACGCTTTATCTACTGAACCAATCTTTCTGAAATTTCGCATCCATATAGTTAGAAGTACTGAGAAGGACAAAGGGTACCTTTCATCCCGGGAAAACGTAGTTTCCGTGGGAAATTTACGCGGGAAAAGGCTAGTAAACTATAAACTAGGATATTTTCTTAATGAAACATAAGAAATAAAAAAAAGTTCTTTGTAATTTAAAAATGTCTTAACAGTTCAGCACTAAATTAAAATAATATTACGGTAAGGATGACCCACTTTTAATTATTCACATAGTTGGTAACAATATGCAGTTATTTTTGAACTATGTAAGTACCATTTAAACCATAATGAAAGGAATTTTCAACATTCTCCTTGAAGTATTTAAAACAGGCGCAACAAATAAACGGTTTGTCGAATAAAGTTGTTATGGGTACTTTTACTTATATAAATCTATACATATAATTGAACTCTAACTGTTATTTGTATATGCATAGAAGATATTTAAGAAATAAAATGTTTTTCTTTCTGTCTGTATGGTTTACGCGGAACGAGTAAAAACTTCTGAATTAGTTAATTAAATTAAAATAAAATATTAAATTAATTAAATTCTGAATTAGTATTAATTTAGTTTTCTAGTGAAGTTTCGTCTTGATACGTTTGAATCTTGAGATAATAATATTAAATTCCGCACGGAAGAGGTCACGGGCTAGTTATGAATATGGAAATTGGTTTGTCATCGCCGTAAAAAAAATATATATACGAGTAATAAATGTATATAATATATAGTGTAATTTTTATCTTTCTTCGAGTGACAAATCAGACACAATGTTGTTATTTTTAATAATAATCTATTTATACCTTTCTCCAGTGGTGATGTGACAGACTATAAAACTTACAAAGATCATAAAGTATACGAAGTTAAAGGAAATCTCAATAATATTCAAAAACTTATAACAAACTTGACTGCAATTGCTGTTAGTTATATTTTTTCAATTTATACTTATACAAGCATAGGCCCCGGACTTTGTTCCCATGGGAATTTTGGGAAATACTCTCCTAGAGATGATACTTTATTTAGTTTTGGGTGTACGTTGTGTATCAGTCACTCAGTCAGTAGTCATAGCCGCCGCATGTCAAAATGGTCCTGTTTTTGAAAACGGCTAGCCGTAATGTAATACGGCGGATTATACGATCCGACTGCGACAGATATATATATCTAAGTACGAATATAATGTTCTAGATCTCTACACAGTGATTCTACAGTCTACACAGGAGATCTCACACTATGATAAGGATGGGTCTCGAGCAGAAGTTTTGGTTGCATCGCATTATGACAAAATCTTCTCGAATGCTGCACAATTTTATAACTTGCAAAAATAATTATTAGTGGAAGACTTTTCAAAGTATGTACTTTTTAACTATTTCCTATTGCTATTATTTTTTATTAGCGATAATTATTTTTGGTAAGATTTTACGAACAATATATGTTTTAATGACTAATCCGCGCATAAATTACTATTGTTTATATCTCAGGTTCTAAGCGGCGTTTCAAGTTGAAACCTACGCCAGATTTTAAGTTAGACCTTCAGCAATACAAAACGAAAGTGAAAATCGTATCAAATTTGGTCAAGTAGAAACATACAGAAATACAGACAGACAACTGCATGGCTGTTTGTATACTTAGTAGTTTTAAGATGAGCGTCCGCTGAGTGAAGCGTTTACGCTGCGTATTCGGGTAGAAGTTTACTATGTGACAATCTCTTGTAATGTGCGAGTGACCGGAAAATACGCGTCACACAGCGGTCTCACAACTTTAAAAACCGTGTATTAATGTCTTTTGAAAATATCTAGTTATCTTTTTTGTTTTATGAGGTAATGAGTATAAATACAATAAAAAATATTATAAAAGGACAATTTTGCATTTCTGATTTCCATTGCTTGCGTCAACGGCTCAATGCATATGGACGTCGTGTCGATTAGCCGCAACGTTGTTGGGCCAACGTATAAAATATGCGGCATATACCATCATGCCAATTATTATGCTACAGTGGACAATACAAACATAAATAGGCCTATGTTGGGATTTGAGAGAAATAATTCTATACAGGGTTATTTTGTAACCACTGGCCAAATTTTTACAATATGCTCAGTACTTGGAATACAACTACGTCCGAAAGAAATTTATAGTAAAAGAATAATATAAAATTTTAACTTTCCATACTAAGTCCCATCAGCTGATTGACCAATTTGTGTTTTTTTTTTTCATTTTTTGACAGATTTTTTTTGGAAACTTGCTCAATTTCATCAACCAAATCTGCTACGAAAATTTGGCCAATGGTTTCGAAATAACCCTGTATTGTGGGAAAAACAAATAAATTATTGAGAGAAATGCAAAAAAGTTGATTTGTAATATTTATTTTTAAGGCTCTACAGTTTACATTGGTTTAAATATTACCACTTACCGTGGAACATTTAAAAGAAATTATACTGGCATTATCAATACTTATAATAAAACAGTAAAAATATTTTGTCTTAGTATTTTTGACTAAAATGGATAGAGGGACACTTAAAAAGAATAATAGAAAGCAAAAAAAATTTTTTGGAATTTCTTGTCTGTCTGTCTGTCTGTTTGTCTGTATGTATGTACGCGTTTCACGCAAAAACTACTGGACGGATTTGAATGAAACTTTTTTTGTTGTATAGCTATTAAGTCTGGGTAACATATAGGCTATAATTGATTTTGAAAACTGGAACACCTGATGAAGAACCATAACAGAACAGCTAAACTATAAGAAATATGGAAATGGTGCCTTAACAAAAGTCGTTCAACCTGATGAGCATTTTCTGCTGACGTATAAAAATTGAAGATCTGGAACATCTGATGAAGAACTGCAAGAGACCAGCTACACTATAACATATATGGAAATGGCGTCTTAGTAAAAGTCGTTCAACCTGATGAGCATTTTTTGCTGACGTTTAAAAATTGAAGATATGGAACATCTGATGAAAAGCTTCAAGAGACCAGCTACACTAAAACACATATGGAAATGGCGCCTTAGCAAAACTTGATTAATCTGATGAACATTTTCTGTAGACGTATAAAAAACGAAAATCCGAAACATCTGAAACAGTTTGGAACACAAAAAGAATTTTTATCTAAGCGAAACTCACGCGGGCGAAGCCGCGGGCGACAGCTAGTAAGAAAATATATTTCTTCATGTATGGCCGATGTACTGATCAAGCATCATTTTTATATAGGTAATTGATCAAGTTGTTTTCGTATGATCTCTGAATCGAATGAGACCTTCAACAAGATACAATAAGCACAATAAAGTGTCAACGCTCCCAACTATTTATTCGCTATATGTTTGCTTTCCGATACGAATAGAGTAGTGAGGGGAAAGGAAATAAGATGCGAACCCTATTTCCTTTGCAGACATTCAATACCTTCGTTCAAGGGCGAATCGGAAAGTCACAATATCAAGTGTCGTTGGGTTGCGAACTTCTTAAAAAATAGACAAATGGCATCTTTTATTTGAAATAAATCTGTATAAATCACCATATATTTAAAGCACGGCGTTTTACGATAACAATTCTTTAACAATGGTCGCTATGCCATGTCACAGAATTAATATTAGTACTACGTACAGAAAGGAAACTCCCTGCCCCTCCCGCAATATGGCACCCCCCCGCTCCTTCCGCACTTCTCCCCCGATCTGGTGTAACTGTGGGACGTTCGACTATGAAAACGCACACATTGACGTGTTACTGACGTGTTCACGGATATACAGTTTCATTTGTAGTAGTAGTAGGCATATTTGACGCGCCGTTTCTATGAAGCGCCCGCCCTGTGGCCATGTATCATGCGACCTCTTTGTCGTTGAAGAATAAATAAAATACATTTTTAATTTAACATTTGGCCCCTTTATTGACTAAAAGCTTTTTAATACTAGTGTAAAAGTTGATCACGCTATCAACTTTTACACTAGTATTTAAAAATCCGTTACCCACTTACAAGCTATAAAGTAAATATATCATACCTATCTAAGTTTAATATATTTTCGTACCAAGTAACATCAACATCAACATTTACATCAAGTTTTTCAAATGTAAAATGCCTAGATTTTTCACAAAGAAACAAAAGTCCTAACCTAATAACAACCTTGTGAACAAACGTATCATAATTTGTTTAACCGCAATGCAAATCAAAATTTAAATAATAATTGAATTTTTAACAGCAATCCTCTTTTACATCACGGGGTCAAATTCAAAATTAAATAAAACAAACGATATCAGTCTGATCGCGACCCAATGCATTAGTATTCCGGCTCACGACTCAAACAATTCATGAAAATCTGTAAGAGCGATTCGTTGTAATCCTGTACCATCGCTGTTCAATTGTATATTTTGAATTTTAATTGTACATTATATATTACTAACTGCGCCCCGGGGCTTCGCTCCCGTGGAAATTTCGGGATAAAAAGTACCCTATGTGCTATTCCCTGTATTTTTCTACCCGTGTACCAAATTTCATCGTAATCCGTCCAGTAGATTTTGCCTGATTGAGAACAAACATCCTTACAAACTCACAAACTCACATCTAAACTATTTCATTTATAATACTAGTGAGAAGTAGGATACTAGCTATTGGCTGTGGCTTCTCGTGCGGCAAAAAGTAGTCTTTGTCGCTTTGTTGTTTGTGTCTATCACTATCACGACAAAAAAATCACATTGCTCCATTTTGTTCATTTATATATACACTAGCTGTCGCCCGCGGCTTCGCCCGCGTGAGTTTCGCTTAGATGAAAAATCTCTCTTTTCATCAGATGTTCCAGATCTTCAATTTTTATACGTCAGCAGAAAATGCTCATCAGGTTGAACGATTTTTGCTAAGGCGCCATTTCCATATATGTTATAGTGTAGCTGGTCTCTTGGAGCTTTTCATCAGATGTTCCAGATCTTCAATTTTTATACGTCGGCAGAAAATGCTCATCAGGTTGAACGATTTTTGTTAAGGCACCATTTCCATATTACTTATAGTTTAGCTGTTCCGTTATGGTTCTTCATCAGGTGTTCCAGTTTTCAAAATGAATTATAGCCTATATGTTGCCCAGGCTTAATAGCTATACAACAAAAAAAGTTTCATTCAAATCCGTCCAGTAGTTTTTGCGTGAAACGCGTACATACATACAGACAGACAGACAGACAGACAGACAGACAGACAGACAGACAGACAAGAAATTCCAAAAAAAATTTTTTGCTTTCTATTGTTTTTTTTAGGTCTCCCTCTATCCATTTCAGTCAAAAATATTAAATGTACAGACAAAATATTTTTACTGTTTTATTATATGTATAGATTAGTAGGTATGGAACTGATATGGATTGTATTCAAAAAGCTTTATAGGGGATTTTCGTAAACAAAATAAATAGGTATTTCAAATCTATTTATATTTTAATCCTTAATATAAAGACTACTTTGCTGTCCACTCGAGATAAATTTGACGTCAAAATAAATATTGTATTTGTTCTCAATATTAGATATCATTACAATAATTGGTACTTCAATAAGATAAAGTATGGCACTCAAGGTTTTAAAGGAATATTCACCTGTATTTTAAAACTATCTTTTTTTCCGCGACTTTGTCTGCGCTGAATTTAATATTGTTATTATTTCAGGTTCTAAGATCCTCTTAAGATGCTTTTTTGCTAGATTCCTGCGCCAGATTTATCAACACAACAGCTGCGGAAACCGCATCCAATTTTATTCAGTAGTTTTTTTTGATGCGCGTGCATACTTACAGACGGACAAAAATTCTATAATAATCATTTTGGGTACTATTTTTATTGTAAAATAAAGAAATAGGTATTTGAAATATATTCAAAACATTTTGTACCTACTTATTTGTATATCAAAGGACAGAATTTCACAATAATACCTACTTACTAAAGAGTTAATCTATACATATAATAAAACAGTAAAAATATTTTGTCTGTACATTTAGTATTTTTGACTAAAATGGATAGAGGGACACTTAAAAAGAACAATAGAAAGCAAAAAAATATTTTTGGAATTTCTTGTCTGTCCGTCTGTCTCTACTGGACGGATTTGAATGAAACTTTTTTTGTTGTAAAGCTATTAAGCCTAGGCAACATATATGCTATAATTCATTTTGAAAACTGGAACACCTGATGAAGAACCATAACAGAACAGCTAAACTATAAGAAATATGGAAATGGTGCCTTAACAAAAGTCGTTCAACCTGATGAGCATTTTCTGCTGACGTATAAAAATTGAAGATCTGGAACATCTGATGAAAAGGTCGAAGAGACCAGCTACACTATAACATATATGGAAATGGCGCCTTAGCAAAAACCGTTCGACCTGATGAGCATTTTCTGCTTACGTATAAAAATTGAAGATCTGGAACATCTGATGAATAACTTCAAGAGACCAGCTACACTAACATATACGGAAATGGCGCCTTAGCAAAACTTGGTTAATCTGATGAGCATTTTCTGTAGACGTATAAAAATCGAAGATTGGAACACAGGAAACAGTTTGGAACACAAAAAGACTTTTCATCTAAGCCAAAGTCACGCGGGCGAAGCCGTGGGTAACAGCTAGTAATCTATAAGTATGGGGTCCCACTCGGTGGACAGACTACCTGGTGAAGGTCGCGGGATGCGCATGGATGCGGGCAGCGCAGGACCGGTCGTTGTGGAAATCCTTGGGGGAGGCCTTTGTCCAGCAGTGGACGTCTTTCGGCTGAGAGAGAGAGAGAGAGAGAGAAGTATGGGGTCCTGTTGCTACCTAAGTCTTTGTTGGTTGGCAGACCGTCTGTTAGCTGACTGTATCTCATAAACCCTTACATAATATAAACCTTTTTGATGTTAATCATATGCGATACATAAGTGTATCTTATCACTGAATACCGAGTACATATAAATATGTAATATGCGGGTCTAAATCACTTTCAAAGTGACGAAGAAACAGACAATATGTCGCCATTTCTCCTGATTTTTTTAGTTTTGCCCCTTGCTCATACAGCGCTTATAGATTATAAAAGTTATAAAGATTACAAAGTGTATAAAATTGAAGGAAACAATGAAGATATATCAAAAATGATTGAGTTTTTGAACAGTATTACAGTAAGTTTTATATGTTTATTGTCAAATTAAAACTTATGTGTTAAAAGTTTTTGTATTTTGTAAGTAGAGAGGTTAGTTAGTAAGAGGTTGAAGATATGAGAGTAATGTCTACATAAAATCCATACGTATTTTACATACATACATACTAAATATAAAATAAAATAAAAATAAAAAAGCCTTTATTGCTACCAATGATTTTTAAAATTACAAAGATATTTTTAGGTTTTTCCACTTAATATCTAAGTATACCTTGTATATAATACAATTGGTACTTACTAAAGAAAATATTTTTATCGTTTTAAATTATTATCTTAAAGGTAGGTAAGTAGGTACATAAAAAAATAACAATCTTAGTTTCACTTAAACTTAAAAACAATAAACTTCAAAAATGTAATTAAGAAACCCTAAAACAAAATAATGCTAAAACTTTTACATTGGAAGTCGCCTATGTGGCGTATAGGCCTCCCCTCCTAATCCTATACATGAGACGAGCAATTTCGGTACATACTTATATATTTTTACATGTAATTGGTTTCTCCGAAAGGATGGATTTCTAATGCTGATTCAGATCCGAGCGAAGCCCGATCGTCTAACTAGTACATTTAATTATGGAATATTATTATAACATTATTACGTATAACTACTTACGAATGAGAAACAGCTAAAGTAAAATAATAAAATAAAAATACAATATTAAACACCTCAAAAGTTTGCCATTAAATTGAACTTGTAATAATTATAGGTACTTACTCTCAGATCAAGGGTCACAAAAACCACGCGAAAGAAGTCGCGGACACTAGCTACTTAATACAAATAATTACATACTAAATATATATACTACTAACTCTAGGTTAAGATTTCGATGTTACTAACTATAATGGACTTTGCATAAATAAATGATTTTTGTTATTATTATTATAAAAATAAGACCAAAAAAGAAAACGCGGGAAATCTAGTCATGTGTAGGGGTAGAGTTGGACCCTTTCTTATACGCCGAGGAATTATTTTATTCTGATGATAAAAAGTACCTACCATCTTTTAAAAAAAATCATAGGAAGTATTTTTAAGCGAAATATCTCGTACTTAATTTAATTAGAATCTTTTATTTTTTACACACTATTTATTTTTTAGGAGTTACCGTTCTATGATGTCCGCAATAAAAGAGCAGAAATAATGCTTGCGCCTGAGTTGGAAGAAGTGTTCTCTAATGCTGTAAATCTGTTTAATTTGGAGAAAAGTTTGTTGGTGGAAGATTATTCCAAGTAAGTGATAAATTAATTGTACAGTTTTAATTTTGGGTAAAAAATCCACCAAGATTGCAGTACCAACAGCGTTTTTATATAGTTTTAAGTCAAAACTCGTTTTTTAAACTCAAAAGTTTATTTCAGCCCCTGTGATGGGGTGTGAAGGTCCCTTACCTCTGAACCTAGGTATTCGATACCCGGTCAGGTCAAGAGGGATATTTTTCAGATTTGACTGGGTATTGGAAGTTTATCTATAAAATATAGAATCATAGAGCTAGCATCTCATAACATCGAAATCCGAATCCTAACTAATATTATAAATGCGAAAGTGAGTTTGTTACCTTTTCACGCTTTATCTATTGGAGCAATCTTTTACTGAAAAGAACTGTTCCCTTAGGAAATTCACGTACGCGAAGCCGCGGGCCAGTTTACTATAATTAATTTAATACTTAATTCATCAATAGCACAAAATAAGGTTAGTTGATGAAACCGTTTTCTGTTACAACTAAAAACAATTCTAAGACTGTGCATATTTTAGAAGATGTCACAATTTTTTTTTGTCTAGAATTATTGCTGAAGAGAAAAGTGGCACCCGGGAAGACTCAAAGTTTTCTTGGACTGCTTATTACGATGTTGATGCCGTGAGTATAATCACATAATATAATACTAACTAGTAGTATAACCCCTGTAGTTATACATTTTACTCTTCATCATTAGGATTTTTTCTTAGTTCTACGTCATATACTAACTGCAGATTTATTTGTTAATTTATTTAGTTTTTTGGGGTCTTACAGCTAAATAACAACTATGTGTTAAGTACAATTACATTAAAGCTATGCTAACAACAAGACTCCGCCTATTAAGTATTATAGTTGAAGAACAACTTTGTATTACAAGATATAATAAAAGAAAACTACTATGCTATTTAAGTCACGGTTGCGGTATCCGGTTGAAGAAAGCGTCTGCAAAACGTGTCTTTATGGATGCGCTACTGGTACAAAACAGGTCAAAGTCAATTACGGTATTGTTTATTAAATCCGCTGTTCTAGGCAAAAAAGAGTTGCGTCTATAATTGGTAGAACAAGTGGGAACGTTCAAATTAAATCGTTTCCTTAGATAGAGGTTACACACTTTGCTTTTAACTATAAGATTCATAGCCTTTGGAATCTGAAGATAAGTAGCATCATAAGTTCAGTATCCTACCATAGAGTTACCAATTACGCATAAAAGTATGTTATTTATTCCCATTTCACTCGACACTTCTATCTTACTCTTTTCTCTGTAGTCATCCTTGTTCTTTTCAATTTCTTCACCTCAGAAATCTGAGTTATTATTTCTGTGGTCACTACCATAAATTCTTTCAGATATATGACTACTTAAAAAACATGAGTAATGTGTACTCAAACTGGACCGAGCTGGTGGTGGGCGGCCAGAGTTACGAGGGTCGCCAGATACTGGGTCTGAAGATCAACACCCCCACGGAACTAGATAAGATTAAGAACATTGTGTTCATAGAGTCAGGTACGTAATTCTATGGATTAAGGTCTCCACACTTTTTAAGATTCATTGGTCTATGCGACTCGGCATCGTAAAGTGAGTGACAGAACGCTGCGTGATGCTATGCTACAAGGTAATATTACATTGCGTCACGCCGCGCTGCATTGCTGCTTTTGAGGCTCACTTTAACTTAATTCTGCTATTCATTAAATATGTAGATTATATAGGGTGCTGCTGCTGGGAGAGACTGGCAGATCGACGTGAAGAGTGGCGCCGGTAGTTGATGATAGTGTAGTCGAGTATGAAGCCAATAGCAGAGTAAGAATAAGACTGGAAATGCGACAAGTTTATGGTTAAACCACCTGCAGTCTATAATTACAATTACGTAAACGGAGTCCTGACATGCGCATTATGCTCTCGCACAAGCTGGGCTATACTAGCCATTACAAAGCTCATTTAAAGAACAACCCAAAAAATTTAAGAAAACAGTCGGCGAGGCTGAAACCTGCCAGGATCATATCATCATCATCATATTATATACAACAATGTTTTTCACTTAGGTATCCACGCCCGAGAGTGGATCACCCCGGCCACGACAACGTACTTCATCAACCAGCTGCTGGCCAGCTCAGACCCGGCTCTGACGTCACTCAGAGACAAGTTCGAGTGGCAGATCTTCCCTACTGTCAACCCTGATGGGTACCACTACACACACACGAAGGTAAGTTAGAGATTTGGTAAAAGTCTTTTCAAATTAGTTTAAGTTTTACTAATTAAATAAACCACGCTGTCACCATTTCGATGTGATGGTGACCTGCCTTGGGCTACTTGAAGGACACTAAACAGTCTGCGAACCAAAGTGAACCGTTGCAAGGTCAGTCAGCCAGGTGGAGGTTCATACACATCTTCTCTTCTTATGAAATGGAATAAATAAATAATACACAGTTCGTAAAACTTGCGCGAGTATGGTGCTTCTCTCAAAACATTGGATCACTTACCACCTCCCCCCCTATTGTTGTACTTATTCTTCAACTAGCTTTCGCCCGCGTGAATTTCCCACAGAAACAGAGCTTTTTACCAGGATGAAAGGTACCTACCCTATGTCCTTCTCAGTACTTCTAACTGTATGCAAAATTTCAGGAAGATTGGTTCAGTAAATAAAGCGTGAAGAGGTAACAAACAAATAAACAAACAAACTCACTTTCACATTTATAATATTAGTTAGGATATGTCCAAAGTCAATTGTGTCTAAGCTCAAAAAGGCAAAAACTGTATTTGATTCAGAAAAGAGAAAACCGTGTAGCTAGTTTTTTTACCTTCTCATCGATTTGAAAGGCGTACCTTGCACTAGATCTAATAGATATGCGCATGACATTAGGCTGGGTGGTTTGTGATAGCCTATCGCTTTCAGATACCACAGTCAACTATGCGGGTTGGGATTTAGCCCTAGTATTTTAATTGCATCGTTGATATGGATTGTTTTTTTTCGAAGTAAATATGATTGTTTTTCATGCTGGTATTATTACAAATTCGTCCCATTTTGTTTAGAACTTTTACTCACACTCAAATTTTGTACGGATTTCGATGAAACTCGGTACATAGTTAGCAAAGTACCTGGAATAGAACATGGGTATTTTTTATCCCAAAAATCCTACAGGAGAGCGGAGCCACAAGGCGCTGCTAATGTTTGTGTGCACTATAGAATGCATTCCTTAGAATCAAGGTAAATTGGCCAGCAAAATTGCTTTCTTTGCAGCCTCACTGAGAGTCTCTAGAATAAAATCTTAAATGGCATTGTTATCAGGACCGTATGTGGAGGAAAACGCGTTCCAAATCTTCACTGTTCTGCCACGGAGCTGATCCCAATCGCAACTGGGATTACAACTGGGGACGTGAGCATTCACTGTTATACTTATTACTTACATTTTTTTTCCTTATTTTTATACTCCTAAATTCCTAATTTATATAACTAAATTACTTAACATGTATACTTTTCATGCTGACATCATTTAGTCTCATCGTCATCTTTAGCTATTTTAATGCCCCGAATGTTATTGCCTACCTTACGGATGGCTAGGGATGGACCAAGACCCACTATGCGTGCCCAATGCGGTCTACAATTATATAGTGTAGTCTTTCTAATTTTGTTAAGTTGGCGAAAATTCGTATTATCCTTATGCTTATTTTAAAGTAAACAGGAAAATCAAATATTTTCGTTTTTGTAATTTCTATAGCTATCCTGATAAAGAAGTATCTAATTAATCACTCGACGACAAATTCTGTCCGTTTTATTTTTGTCATAAAATCTCTTTGTCTTTTTTCGGACAACAACGAAAAAATTAATGAGAGATAATTTCTGAAATTTCGCCTGTATGTTGCTCAGTTTAGATTCTGATTTATGCTATGAGTGAGTATATTTATTAGGATACCGTAGGAAAGTAAAGTTTTTATTTAATTAATTATGTGCTAAAAATCTCAAAAATTAAATCATAGTAAGTAGATAAACACTAATCCAGCATTAACTTTAATTTTTTTTCGATATAAGTACCTTTTTTTATAAACCTCGATTAATTTGAATGAAAGTGTGATGGAATTGATTCAGATCTTATGATAAATAGGAGGAAAAGTAAAACTGTTTTACAGAACACGGCATCTCAACAAATCCTTGCAACTACCAGACGTACGCTGGTTCGCAGCCATTCTCAGAAGTCGAGACCCGTACTCTCTCGGAGTATATATCTGAGCTGGACAACATTGTGGCTTATATTGCGTTCCATGCTGATGCACAGATGCTCCTAGTGCCTTACTCCGATTCCGTCGAGCATACGAGTAATTATGACGATTTGGTAAGCATTTTTCTTTTAACTCATTCATCACCTTACAATCTTAGGGAAGGACTCGTTCTGAAGATACTTAACTTATAATCTGAGTTTATTGTAGCTAACATTGCGATCCATGCTGGTACACAAAATGGTACTTGTGCCATACTTCGATTTTGTCTAACAAAGCAGTAATGATGAGGATTTGGTTTATATTAAGCTTTTTCTTCTAATGTTCAGTGTCAACTTGTATTTTTCTCGAACGTTTTCAGTGATGTCAAATTTGTGTGACCAATTTTTTTATAGTTAAAAAATTCGAGAAAATAAATTTCGCATTTTTGTTGGCTGTATATTTCTCTTTTTAAATCTTAGCGCAGTAAATAGAGCGAACCTTCCCTAGGGGTTAATTACGTGCGGTCCAGTAACTCAATTTTTTTTATATTATTGTTTAGGATGGTTGTAAGTATTTAAAATAAATATGGCACAATTGACTAGCTTTTGCACTCGCCGCCAAATTGGAAAAATAAAAAAAAATCACCACTTTGTTCGGTTCTTCGCTTATATTTTCTTTTAAGTACATTTTCGCTAGAAAAGTGTTCTACACAATGTTGTAGAAAAGTAAATTTGCCGTTATTTACATTTTATATTTTGTTTCTAGGACTGACAGTTTCCGAGAAAAAAAAATCCTTTGCCTTAAAAAAATCTCATTTTTCAAACATTCGTCAATCTTTTTTAATTTAAAACGATGTAATCCAGTCATGTCATGTGCCAGTCACCCACAACACGGCCCCTAGTCCCCGGCGGCCCCGCTATCCCGGACTCTGGTAGCGGTCACGGTAACGGCGGGGCAGGGGGTGCTAAGAATCCCCGGCAGATGCCAGGCTACCAACCCCGACGACCCTTGGCCCTGGCAACTTACAACACGTGCACACTGCGGACCGACGAGAAACTCGCTGAACTAGAGGAAGAATTGAGCAGGTTACGATGGGATATTGTAGGATTATGTGAAGTCCGAAGAGAGGGGGAGGACACCATGATCCTCAAATCCGGAAACCTGCTCTATTTCCGGGAGGGCGACCAACTGTCCCAGGGTGGTGTCGGGTTTATCGTCCACAGGTCCCTCGTCAACAACGTGGTCCAGTTCGAGAGTGTTTCGGCGAGGGTAGCGTACTTTGTACTCAGAATCACCAAACGGTATTCGTTGAAGGTAATACAAGTATACGCACCGCCCTCATATCGCTCCGACGACGAGGTAGAGACTATGTATGAGGATATTTCTAGAGCCATACATAGCTCCCAGGCCCACTATACCGTTGTGATGGGGGACTTTAACGCGAAACTGGGCAAACGAAGCGATGATGAGCTGAGAGTGGGGAATTTTGGATATGGAACGAGGAATGCACGTGGTCATCTGCTGGCCGGCTTTATGGAGAAGGAGGGCCTCTTTATGATGAACTCCTTCTTCAAAAAGCCAAAACAGCGAAAGTGGACATGGTTGCATCCTAATGGCGTTACAAAAAATGAGATTGACTTCATCTTGTCGACGAAGAGGCACATATTCAACGATGTCTCTGTGATCAATGCCGTAAAAACAGGAAGCGATCACCGATTGGTAAGAGGCACATTGAATCTTAGAATAAAACTCGAAAGGTGTCGACTGATGAAGTCTACGCTCCGACTAGCGCCTATCCAGCTCCAAAACCCCGAGAGCTTTCAGCTCGAGTTGCAGAATCGCTTCGAATGCCTGGGAGACTGCGAAAATCTGGACGATTATAATGACAGGTTTGTGCAAATTGTCCAAACAGCTGGGTCTAAGGCCTTCAAAACCCGCTGTTCAAAAGGAACCAAAAAGATCTCGGACCTCACCAACAAACTCATGGAAGAAAGACGAAACTTGGTTCTGCAGTCCTCTAACGATGTTGCTCAGTATCGACGTCTAAACAGACAGATCTCCAAGTCCCTAACGCGCGATTTACGCCAATTCAATACTGACCGTATTGAAGAGGCGATTAAGCGAAATAAGGGCTCAAAAGTGTTTGTAAGGGATCTGTCTGTTGGTCAAAGCCAACTGACCAAGCTGAAGACTGAGGATGGCAGAATCATTTCGTCGAAGCCAGAGCTGTTGGAAGAGGTTGAGAAGTTCTACGGACAATTATACACCAGCGTACGCGCACCTGTCAGTAATCTGGCCAAAGATCCAAGAGCCAGATTGACCCGACACTACACCGAAGATATCCCGGACGTCAGCCTATACGAGATTAGAATGGCTCTCAAACAGTTAAAAAACAATAAGGCACCGGGTGATGATGGAATCACGGCTGAGCTTCTGAAAGCAGGTGGAACACCGGTGTTAAAAGCTCTTCAGAAGCTATTCGATTCCGTCATACTCGAGGGACAAACGCCTACGGCATGGCACAGAAGTGTGGTGGTACTTTTCTTCAAAAAAGGCGACAAAACCTTATTGAAGAATTATAGGCCTATCTCACTTCTGAGCCATGTCTACAAACTGTTTTCGAGAGTCATTACGAATCGTCTCGCTCGCAGGTTCGACGACTTCCAGCCTCCCGAACAAGCCGGTTTCCGAAAAGGCTTTAGTACCGTAGACCACTTACATACGCTGCGGCAGATTATACAGAAGACTGAGGAGTATAATCAGCCCTTATGCTTGGCGTTTGCGGACTACGAGAAAGCCTTCGATTCGATCGAGACCTGGGCTGTGCTACAGTCTCTCCAACGGTGCCAAATTGACTATCGATATATCGAAGCGCTGAAGTGTTTGTACGAAAACGCCACCATGTCGGTCCGTCTCCAGGATCAAGGCTCGAAACCTATCCAGTTGAAGCGAGGGGTGAGACAGGGAGACGTTATATCTCCGAAACTGTTCACCGCCGCCCTGGAAGATGTCTTCAAGCTTCTGGACTGGAGCGGACTCGGTATCAATATCAACGGCGAGTACCTCACTCACCTTCGATTCGCTGACGATATCGTAGTCATGGCTGAGACCTTGGAAGACCTAGGCACAATGCTCGATGGCCTCTGTAGAGCCTCTCAACAAGTGGGTCTAAAAATGAACATGGATAAGACGAAAATCATGTCTAATATCCGTGTCGCACCCACTCCTCTAAAGGTTGGAGACTCTACACTCGAAGTTGTTGACAATTACGTATACCTGGGACAAACAGTTCAGTTAGGTAAGTCCAACTTCGAGAAAGAGGTCAACCGTCGAATCCAACTCGGCTGGGCAGCGTTCGGGAAGCTTCGCGATATCTTCTCGTCCAAAATACCGCAGTGTCTCAAGACTAAGGTCTTTGACCAGTGTGTGTTGCCAGTAATGACATACGGAACAGAGACGTGGTCGCTTACTATGGGCCTCATAAGAAGGCTCAAGGTCACCCAAAGGGCGATGGAGCGCGCTATGCTCGGAGTTTCCCTGCGTGATCGAATCAGAAATGAGGAGATCCGTAGGAGAACTAAAGTAACCGATATAGCCCGCAGAATCGCCAAACTTAAGTGGCAGTGGGCGGGGCACATAGCTCGCAGAACAGATAGCCGTTGGGGCAGAAAAGTTCTCGAGTGGCGACCACGAACCGGAAAACGTAGTGTTGGCAGGCCTCCCACTCGGTGGACCGACGACCTGGTGAAGGTCGCGGGTTGCGCATGGATGCGGGCAGCGCAGGACCGGTCGTTGTGGAAATCCTTGGGGGAGGCCTTTGTCCAGCAGTGGACGTCTTTCGGCTGAGAGAAGAAGAAGAAGAATCCAGTCATGACCTATTCTAGGAGAAAAAGTAGCAGAACAAACATCGTAGGGAATTTAATTACCTGCAAAACGCAATTGCATATTTCTTAACCAACCCTGCAAGGTGGAGAGTAAAACTAAATGATAAAACAACGGAAATTGTTTTTTGCTATAATATTTTATTTTTTACTAACTGAATCTCGGTCCCATGGAAATTTCGGGATATAAAGTACCTTATGTGCTAGTCCTGATATTTTTCTACTAGTATACCAAATTTAATTGAAATCCGTCTAGTAGATTTTGTGTGATTAAGCAACAAATATCACATCCAAACTTTCCCATTTATAGTGTGATTCATTGCAGGTGAGTAACCGGTACCTGATTGGGACACTGTAAAAGTGTCTGTGGACATTATCAAGTACAGATATTAGATAATATTTGCTTCATCAGTAATAAAGATTGGGAAAGAAACCCGATTTTAAAATGAAAAAGTTTGGATGTGATATTTCTTGCTCAATCTAAAAAATCTACTGGACGGATTTCGATAAAATTTGGTATGCTAGTAGAAAAATATCAGGGCTAGCACATAAGGTACTTTTTATCCCAATATTCCTATGGGAGTAAAGCCCCCGGCTGCAGCTAGTAGACAATAAAATATGATTGCAAAAACGTAATATTTTAACTTTTACTTTTACTTTTACTGCCTACTCCGTAGGGTTGGTTAAAAAAAATTACATGTGTTTTGTAGGCAATTAAATTTCCTTCAAATTTTATTCCAATATATATTTTCCTAGAGTAGGCCATAAATGAATTACAGCGCTCTGAAGTAAAAAGTTTGACAAATTTCCAAATGCGATTAAAAAATGCGATTTTTTTAAAGTGCACATCTCCATAACTATTAGTCCTAGAAACAAAATATAAATTGTACATTATAGGAAATTTATTTTTACAACGTTGTGTAGAACTCTAATGTAGCTAAAATGCATCTAAACGAAGGTGAGAGCGCAAATCTGAAGAAAGTGGCAATTTTTTTTGGTTTTTCCAACATATGGCGGGCGTGGAAGGGGGAAAAATTGTGCCTCTTGCATTTTAAACACTTACTAACCATCCTAAATAACATATCAAAAATTCAGAACTATTGAACCATTTGTAAGTAAACCCTACCCTTAGCTCTATTTTGGTCTTTATTCAATGAACTTGAACTATGGACGGATTTGTATTAAATTTAGTATACTAGTAGAAAAATACCAGAAATAGTAGTAGTACTTTATATCCTGAAATTCCCACGGAAGCGAAGACCCGAGGCGCAGTTAGCAGAAAATAAAATATTATAACAAAAAAAGCAATATTCCGTAGTTTTAATATTGAGTTGGTTAAAAAAATTCAAATGCGTTTTGTTGGTAATTAAATTCGCTACAAATTTTGTTCCAATACTTATTCTCCTAAAATATGCCATAACTAGATTACAGCGTTCTGAAGTGAAAAGTTTGATAAATTTCCGAAAAAGAAGATTCTTTTAATTTTTTTTATGAGCACACATCTCGGTAACTATCAGTCCTAGATACAAAATGTAAAATGTAAATAAAAGGAAATTTAATTATCTACAAGATTTTGTAGAACACTTTCCTAGCAAAAATGCATCTAAACGAAAATATGAGCCTAAATCTGAAAAAAGTTTTTTTTTTTTAGTTTTTTTAAGATTACCACGGACGCGGAAACTTGGCAATTGTGCCCTTTTTATTTTGAATACTCAAAATAATCCTACACAACATTTCAAAAAATTCACAATTACTGGACCGTTTGTAATTTGATTCTCGTCTATTTACTGCGCTATCTCTATAAGTTAAATTATTGAGTAATTTTATAGAATTCGATGTGAAGACAAAGTTTTAGTTCTCTAAAATATAATTTCAGATAAAAATTGGGAAGACCTCCCTGGAATACGGTGAAAAGGTCAACGGAGAGAAGTACGATGGTCCGGCCACTGCTGCCGAAATTTTGTGTAAGCTGTTTTTTTTCTTTCGCTGTTTTACTCTCTCCATGAAATGCTTTCTGCAATTTTCGGTTCGTGTATATAGAGATCTTTTTTAACAACAAACGATTGAGTGGTGTAAGGAAATTTTAACTGGTGTTATAGGTATCATAACGAGTAAAACTATGTACATACATAGATACATAGAATCACGTCTTTATCCCTTACGGGGTAGACAGAGCCAGGAGTCGTGAGACTCGAAGGCCACGCTTAGCTGAATAGTGAAACATGTCATTAAATTAAAAAAAAAAATCTTTATTCTTTATTCAGTAGCACACAAAACAGGTTACAATCAAGATAGCGATAAATAATTAGAGTTCACAAAAGTTTAGATCTAAATCGTAACCCAAACATATGCATGCCTAGCATGGTTTTAACTTCAAATTTAAATTACTAATTTAATTATTATTTTTTAATTGATAATTTCAAGCCGAAATAATTTATTTTTAGATAAAGCGTCAGGAGGCAGTATGGACTGGGTGCGCAACCAGCTGGCAACACCGATAGTGTACACGTACGAACTTCGAGGCACATACTTCCACTGGCCCCCCTCCAGGATCTTCGAGCAAGGAGACGAGGTCACTCAGATGATGGTGGGACTCTTCACTGAAGCATGCAATTTGGGCTACTGCTAAATCAATGTTTAGTTTTGTAACTTTAGATCACTTGGTAATATAATTTTATGTCAAAAAATATTAAGCCAATATTTTATTTTTTATATTATGAAGTAAATCTTTCAGTCACTTACTTTTATAGTTTTTTTAGATTAATAAATCACGAGGTTGTAAGGCGGTTTAGTAAGCATTTTCTATTGTAAGGTTATGGTAGGTGTAAGAGTTTTTGAAAGTTGTACAATTTGTATTTGATGTACAAATAATTGTGATTAATTCGTGCGTGTCCAATTAGAAAATAATCCATGTAAACAAACTATATAATTAAAAACAAAAAAAAAAATCGTTTATTTTCTTTACAAAATATAAATCTTTATTTTAATGACACCACATTAAAATTTATATTCGAGTAACGTAGCTGTAAATAAAATTCACAAAAACAATTCTAAGACTGTGCATATTTTAGAAGATGTCACAATTTTTTTTTGTCTAGAATTATTGCTGAAGAGAAAAGTGGCACCCGGGAAGACTCAAAGTTTTCTTGGACTGCTTATTACGATGTTGATGCCGTGAGTATAATCACATAATATAATACTAACTAGTAGTATAACCCCTGTAGTTATACATTTTACTCTTCATCATTAGGATTTTTTCTTAGTTCTACGTCATATACTAACTGCAGATTTATTTGTTAATTTATTTAGTTTTTTGGGGTCTTACAGCTAAATAACAACTATGTGTTAAGTACAATTACATTAAAGCTATGCTAACAACAAGACTCCGCCTATTAAGTATTATAGTTGAAGAACAACTTTGTATTACAAGATATAATAAAAGAAAACTACTATGCTATTTAAGTCACGGTTGCGGTATCCGGTTGAAGAAAGCGTCTGCAAAACGTGTCTTTATGGATGCGCTACTGGTACAAAACAGGTCAAAGTCAATTACGGTATTGTTTATTAAATCCGCTGTTCTAGGCAAAAAAGAGTTGCGTCTATAATTGGTAGAACAAGTGGGAACGTTCAAATTAAATCGTTTCCTTAGATAGAGGTTACACACTTTGCTTTTAACTATAAGATTCATAGCCTTTGGAATCTGAAGATAAGTAGCATCATAAGTTCAGTATCCTACCATAGAGTTACCAATTACGCATAAAAGTATGTTATTTATTCCCATTTCACTCGACACTTCTATCTTACTCTTTTCTCTGTAGTCATCCTTGTTCTTTTCAATTTCTTCACCTCAGAAATCTGAGTTATTATTTCTGTGGTCACTACCATAAATTCTTTCAGATATATGACTACTTAAAAAACATGAGTAATGTGTACTCAAACTGGACCGAGCTGGTGGTGGGCGGCCAGAGTTACGAGGGTCGCCAGATACTGGGTCTGAAGATCAACACCCCCACGGAACTAGATAAGATTAAGAACATTGTGTTCATAGAGTCAGGTACGTAATTCTATGGATTAAGGTCTCCACACTTTTTAAGATTCATTGGTCTATGCGACTCGGCATCGTAAAGTGAGTGACAGAACGCTGCGTGATGCTATGCTACAAGGTAATATTACATTGCGTCACGCCGCGCTGCATTGCTGCTTTTGAGGCTCACTTTAACTTAATTCTGCTATTCATTAAATATGTAGATTATATAGGTGCTGCTGCTGGGAGAGACTGGCAGATCGACGTGAAGAGTGGCGCCGGTAGTTGATGATAGTGTAGTCGAGTATGAAGCCAATAGCAGAGTAAGAATAAGACTGGAAATGCGACAAGTTTATGGTTAAACCACCTGCAGTCTATAATTACAATTACGTAAACGGAGTCCTGACATGCGCATTATGCTCTCGCACAAGCTGGGCTATACTAGCCATTACAAAGCTCATTTAAAGAACAACCCAAAAAATTTAAGAAAACAGTCGGCGAGGCTGAAACCTGCCAGGATCATATCATCATCATCATATTATATACAACAATGTTTTTCACTTAGGTATCCACGCCCGAGAGTGGATCACCCCGGCCACGACAACGTACTTCATCAACCAGCTGCTGGCCAGCTCAGACCCGGCTCTGACGTCACTCAGAGACAAGTTCGAGTGGCAGATCTTCCCTACTGTCAACCCTGATGGGTACCACTACACACACACGAAGGTAAGTTAGAGATTTGGTAAAAGTCTTTTCAAATTAGTTTAAGTTTTACTAATTAAATAAACCACGCTGTCACCATTTCGATGTGATGGTGACCTGCCTTGGGCTACTTGAAGGACACTAAACAGTCTGCGAACCAAAGTGAACCGTTGCAAGGTCAGTCAGCCAGGTGGAGGTTCATACACATCTTCTCTTCTTATGAAATGGAATAAATAAATAATACACAGTTCGTAAAACTTGCGCGAGTATGGTGCTTCTCTCAAAACATTGGATCACTTACCACCTCCCCCCCTATTGTTGTACTTATTCTTCAACTAGCTTTCGCCCGCGTGAATTTCCCACAGAAACAGAGCTTTTTACCAGGATGAAAGGTACCTACCCTATGTCCTTCTCAGTACTTCTAACTGTATGCAAAATTTCAGGAAGATTGGTTCAGTAAATAAAGCGTGAAGAGGTAACAAACAAATAAACAAACAAACTCACTTTCACATTTATAATATTAGTTAGGATATGTCCAAAGTCAATTGTGTCTAAGCTCAAAAAGGCAAAAACTGTATTTGATTCAGAAAAGAGAAAACCGTGTAGCTAGTTTTTTTACCTTCTCATCGATTTGAAAGGCGTACCTTGCACTAGATCTAATAGATATGCGCATGACATTAGGCTGGGTGGTTTGTGATAGCCTATCGCTTTCAGATACCACAGTTAACTATGCGGGTTGGGATTTAGCCCTAGTATTTTAATTGCATCGTTGATAGAGATTGCTTTTTTTTTCAAAGTAAATATGATTGTTTTTCATGCTGGTATTATTACAAATTCGTCCCATTTTGTTTAGAACTTTTACTCACACTCAAATTTTGTACGGATTTCGATGAAACTCGGTACATAGTTAGCAAAGTACCTGGAATAGAACATGGGTATTTTTTATCCCAAAAATCCTACAGGAGAGCGGAGCCACAAGGCGCTGCTAATGTTTGTGTGCACTATAGAATGCATTCCTTAGAATCAAGGTAAATTGGCCAGCAAAATTGCTTTCTTTGCAGCCTCACTGAGAGTCTCTAGAATAAAATCTTAAATGGCATTGTTATCAGGACCGTATGTGGAGGAAAACGCGTTCCAAATCTTCACTGTTCTGCCACGGAGCTGATCCCAATCGCAACTGGGATTACAACTGGGGACGTGAGCATTCACTGTTATACTTATTACTTACATTTTTTTTCCTTATTTTTATACTCCTAAATTCCTAATTTATATAACTAAATTACTTAACATGTATACTTTTCATGCTGACATCATTTAGTCTCATCGTCATCTTTAGCTATTTTAATGCCCCGAATGTTATTGCCTACCTTACGGATGGCTAGGGATGGACCAAGACCCACTATGCGTGCCCAATGCGGTCTACAATTATATAGTGTAGTCTTTCTAATTTTGTTAAGTTGGCGAAAATTCGTATTATCCTTATGCTTATTTTAAAGTAAACAGGAAAATCAAATATTTTCGTTTTTGTAATTTCTATAGCTATCCTGATAAAGAAGTATCTAATTAATCACTCGACGACAAATTCTGTCCGTTTTATTTTTGTCATAAAATCTCTTTGTCTTTTTCGGACAACAACGAAAAAATTAATGAGAGATAATTTCTGAAATTTCGCCTGTATGTTGCTCAGTTTAGATTCTGATTTATGCTATGAGTGAGTATATTTATTAGGATACCGTAGGAAAGTAAAGTTTTTATTTAATTAATTATGTGCTAAAAATCTCAAAAATTAAATCATAGTAAGTAGATAAACACTAATCCAGCATTAACTTTAATTTTTTTTCGATATAAGTACCTTTTTTTATAAACCTCGATTAATTTGAATGAAAGTGTGATGGAATTGATTCAGATCTTATGATAAATAGGAGGAAAAGTAAAACTGTTTTACAGAACACGGCATCTCAACAAATCCTTGCAACTACCAGACGTACGCTGGTTCGCAGCCATTCTCAGAAGTCGAGACCCGTACTCTCTCGGAGTATATATCTGAGCTGGACAACATTGTGGCTTATATTGCGTTCCATGCTGATGCACAGATGCTCCTAGTGCCTTACTCCGATTCCGTCGAGCATACGAGTAATTATGACGATTTGGTAAGCATTTTTCTTTTAACTCATTCATCACCTTACAATCTTAGGGAAGGACTCGTTCTGAAGATACTTAACTTATAATCTGAGTTTATTGTAGCTAACATTGCGATCCATGCTGGTACACAAAATGGTACTTGTGCCATACTTCGATTTTGTCTAACAAAGCAGTAATGATGAGGATTTGGTTTATATTAAGCTTTTTCTTCTAATGTTCAGTGTCAACTTGTATTTTTCTCGAACGTTTTCAGTGATGTCAAATTTGTGTGACCAATTTTTTTATAGTTAAAAAATTCGAGAAAATAAATTTCGCATTTTTGTTGGCTGTATATTTCTCTTTTTAAATCTTAGCGCAGTAAATAGAGCGAACCTTCCCTAGGGGTTAATTACGTGCGGTCCAGTAACTCAATTTTTTTTATATTATTGTTTAGGATGGTTGTAAGTATTTAAAATAAATATGGCACAATTGACTAGCTTTTGCACTCGCCGCCAAATTGGAAAAATAAAAAAAAAAATCACCACTTTGTTCGGTTCTTCGCTTATATTTTCTTTTAAGTACATTTTCGCTAGAAAAGTGTTCTACACAATGTTGTAGAAAAGTAAATTTGCCGTTATTTACATTTTATATTTTGTTTCTAGGACTGACAGTTTCCGAGAAAAAAAAATCCTTTGCCTTAAAAAAATCTCATTTTTCAAACATTCGTCAATCTTTTTTAATTTAAAACGATGTAATCCAGTCATGTCATGTGCCAGTCACCCACAACACGGCCCCTAGTCCCCGGCGGCCCCGCTATCCCGGACTCTGGTAGCGGTCACGGTAACGGCGGGGCAGGGGGTGCTAAGAATCCCCGGCAGATGCCAGGCTACCAACCCCGACGACCCTTGGCCCTGGCAACTTACAACACGTGCACACTGCGGACCGACGAGAAACTCGCTGAACTAGAGGAAGAATTGAGCAGGTTACGATGGGATATTGTAGGATTATGTGAAGTCCGAAGAGAGGGGGAGGACACCATGATCCTCAAATCCGGAAACCTGCTCTATTTCCGGGAGGGCGACCAACTGTCCCAGGGTGGTGTCGGGTTTATCGTCCACAGGTCCCTCGTCAACAACGTGGTCCAGTTCGAGAGTGTTTCGGCGAGGGTAGCGTACTTTGTACTCAGAATCACCAAACGGTATTCGTTGAAGGTAATACAAGTATACGCACCGCCCTCATATCGCTCCGACGACGAGGTAGAGACTATGTATGAGGATATTTCTAGAGCCATACATAGCTCCCAGGCCCACTATACCGTTGTGATGGGGGACTTTAACGCGAAACTGGGCAAACGAAGCGATGATGAGCTGAGAGTGGGGAATTTTGGATATGGAACGAGGAATGCACGTGGTCATCTGCTGGCCGGCTTTATGGAGAAGGAGGGCCTCTTTATGATGAACTCCTTCTTCAAAAAGCCAAAACAGCGAAAGTGGACATGGTTGCATCCTAATGGCGTTACAAAAAATGAGATTGACTTCATCTTGTCGACGAAGAGGCACATATTCAACGATGTCTCTGTGATCAATGCCGTAAAAACAGGAAGCGATCACCGATTGGTAAGAGGCACATTGAATCTTAGAATAAAACTCGAAAGGTGTCGACTGATGAAGTCTACGCTCCGACTAGCGCCTATCCAGCTCCAAAACCCCGAGAGCTTTCAGCTCGAGTTGCAGAATCGCTTCGAATGCCTGGGAGACTGCGAAAATCTGGACGATTATAATGACAGGTTTGTGCAAATTGTCCAAACAGCTGGGTCTAAGGCCTTCAAAACCCGCTGTTCAAAAGGAACCAAAAAGATCTCGGACCTCACCAACAAACTCATGGAAGAAAGACGAAACTTGGTTCTGCAGTCCTCTAACGATGCTGCTCAGTATCGACGTCTAAACAGACAGATCTCCAAGTCCCTAACGCGCGATTTACGCCAATTCAATACTGACCGTATTGAAGAGGCGATTAAGCGAAATAAGGGCTCAAAAGTGTTTGTAAGGGATCTGTCTGTTGGTCAAAGCCAACTGACCAAGCTGAAGACTGAGGATGGCAGAATCATTTCGTCGAAGCCAGAGCTGTTGGAAGAGGTTGAGAAGTTCTACGGACAATTATACACCAGCGTACGCGCACCTGTCAGTAATCTGGCCAAAGATCCAAGAGCCAGATTGACCCGACACTACACCGAAGATATCCCGGACGTCAGCCTATACGAGATTAGAATGGCTCTCAAACAGTTAAAAAACAATAAGGCACCGGGTGATGATGGAATCACGGCTGAGCTTCTGAAAGCAGGTGGAACACCGGTGTTAAAAGCTCTTCAGAAGCTATTCGATTCCGTCATACTCGAGGGACAAACGCCTACGGCATGGCACAGAAGTGTGGTGGTACTTTTCTTCAAAAAAGGCGACAAAACCTTATTGAAGAATTATAGGCCTATCTCACTTCTGAGCCATGTCTACAAACTGTTTTCGAGAGTCATTACGAATCGTCTCGCTCGCAGGTTCGACGACTTCCAGCCTCCCGAACAAGCCGGTTTCCGAAAAGGCTTTAGTACCGTAGACCACTTACATACGCTGCGGCAGATTATACAGAAGACTGAGGAGTATAATCAGCCCTTATGCTTGGCGTTTGCGGACTACGAGAAAGCCTTCGATTCGATCGAGACCTGGGCTGTGCTACAGTCTCTCCAACGGTGCCAAATTGACTATCGATATATCGAAGCGCTGAAGTGTTTGTACGAAAACGCCACCATGTCGGTCCGTCTCCAGGATCAAGGCTCGAAACCTATCCAGTTGAAGCGAGGGGTGAGACAGGGAGACGTTATATCTCCGAAACTGTTCACCGCCGCCCTGGAAGATGTCTTCAAGCTTCTGGACTGGAGCGGACTCGGTATCAATATCAACGGCGAGTACCTCACTCACCTTCGATTCGCTGACGATATCGTAGTCATGGCTGAGACCTTGGAAGACCTAGGCACAATGCTCGATGGCCTCTGTAGAGCCTCTCAACAAGTGGGTCTAAAAATGAACATGGATAAGACGAAAATCATGTCTAATATCCGTGTCGCACCCACTCCTCTAAAGGTTGGAGACTCTACACTCGAAGTTGTTGACAATTACGTATACCTGGGACAAACAGTTCAGTTAGGTAAGTCCAACTTCGAGAAAGAGGTCAACCGTCGAATCCAACTCGGCTGGGCAGCGTTCGGGAAGCTTCGCGATATCTTCTCGTCCAAAATACCGCAGTGTCTCAAGACTAAGGTCTTTGACCAGTGTGTGTTGCCAGTAATGACATACGGAACAGAGACGTGGTCGCTTACTATGGGCCTCATAAGAAGGCTCAAGGTCACCCAAAGGGCGATGGAGCGCGCTATGCTCGGAGTTTCCCTGCGTGATCGAATCAGAAATGAGGAGATCCGTAGGAGAACTAAAGTAACCGATATAGCCCGCAGAATCGCCAAACTTAAGTGGCAGTGGGCGGGGCACATAGCTCGCAGAACAGATAGCCGTTGGGGCAGAAAAGTTCTCGAGTGGCGACCACGAACCGGAAAACGTAGTGTTGGCAGGCCTCCCACTCGGTGGACCGACGACCTGGTGAAGGTCGCGGGTTGCCTGTAACGCATGGATGCGGGCAGCGCAGGACCGGTCGTTGTGGAAATCCTTGGGGGAGGCCTTTGTCCAGCAGTGGACGTCTTTCGGCTGAGAGAAGAAGAAGAAGAATCCAGTCATGACCTATTCTAGGAGAAAAAGTAGCAGAACAAACATCGTAGGGAATTTAATTACCTGCAAAACGCAATTGCATATTTCTTAACCAACCCTGCAAGGTGGAGAGTAAAACTAAATGATAAAACAACGGAAATTGTTTTTTGCTATAATATTTTATTTTTTACTAACTGAATCTCGGTCCCATGGAAATTTCGGGATATAAAGTACCTTATGTGCTAGTCCTGATATTTTTCTACTAGTATACCAAATTTAATTGAAATCCGTCTAGTAGATTTTGTGTGATTAAGCAACAAATATCACATCCAAACTTTCCCATTTATAGTGTGATTCATTGCAGGTGAGTAACCGGTACCTGATTGGGACACTGTAAAAGTGTCTGTGGACATTATCAAGTACAGATATTAGATAATATTTGCTTCATCAGTAATAAAGATTGGGAAAGAAACCCGATTTTAAAATGAAAAAAGTTTGGATGTGATATTTCTTGCTCAATCTAAAAAATCTACTGGACGGATTTCGATAAAATTTGGTATGCTAGTAGAAAAATATCAGGGCTAGCACATAAGGTACTTTTTATCCCAATATTCCTATGGGAGTAAAGCCCCCGGCTGCAGCTAGTAGACAATAAAATATGATTGCAAAAACGTAATATTTTAACTTTTACTTTTACTTTTACTGCCTACTCCGTAGGGTTGGTTAAAAAAAATTACATGTGTTTTGTAGGCAATTAAATTTCCTTCAAATTTTATTCCAATATATATTTTCCTAGAGTAGGCCATAAATGAATTACAGCGCTCTGAAGTAAAAAGTTTGACAAATTTCCAAATGCGATTAAAAAATGCGATTTTTTTAAAGTGCACATCTCCATAACTATTAGTCCTAGAAACAAAATATAAATTGTACATTATAGGAAATTTATTTTTACAACGTTGTGTAGAACTCTAATGTAGCTAAAATGCATCTAAACGAAGGTGAGAGCGCAAATCTGAAGAAAGTGGCAATTTTTTTTGGTTTTTCCAACATATGGCGGGCGTGGAAGGGGGGAAAAATTGTGCCTCTTGCATTTTAAACACTTACTAACCATCCTAAATAACATATCAAAAATTCAGAACTATTGAACCATTTGTAAGTAAACCCTACCCTTAGCTCTATTTTGGTCTTTATTCAATGAACTTGAACTATGGACGGATTTGTATTAAATTTAGTATACTAGTAGAAAAATACCAGAAATAGTACATAGGTTACTTTATATCCTGAAATTCCCACGGAAGCGAAGACCCGAGGCGCAGTTAGCAGAAAATAAAATATTATAACAAAAAAAGCAATATTCCGTAGTTTTAATATTGAGTTGGTTAAAAAAATTCAAATGCGTTTTGTTGGTAATTAAATTCGCTACAAATTTTGTTCCAATACTTATTCTCCTAAAATATGCCATAACTAGATTACAGCGTTCTGAAGTGAAAAGTTTGATAAATTTCCGAAAAAGAAGATTCTTTTAATTTTTTTTATGAGCACACATCTCGGTAACTATCAGTCCTAGATACAAAATGTAAAATGTAAATAAAAGGAAATTTAATTATCTACAAGATTTTGTAGAACACTTTCCTAGCAAAAATGCATCTAAACGAAAATATGAGCCTAAATCTGAAAAAAGTTTTTTTTTTTTAGTTTTTTTAAGATTACCACGGACGCGGAAACTTGGCAATTGTGCCCTTTTTATTTTGAATACTCAAAATAATCCTACACAACATTTCAAAAAATTCACAATTACTGGACCGTTTGTAATTTGATTCTCGTCTATTTACTGCGCTATCTCTATAAGTTAAATTATTGAGTAATTTTATAGAATTCGATGTGAAGACAAAGTTTTAGTTCTCTAAAATATAATTTCAGATAAAAATTGGGAAGACCTCCCTGGAATACGGTGAAAAGGTCAACGGAGAGAAGTACGATGGTCCGGCCACTGCTGCCGAAATTTTGTGTAAGCTGTTTTTTTTCTTTCGCTGTTTTACTCTCTCCATGAAATGCTTTCTGCAATTTTCGGTTCGTGTATATAGAGATCTTTTTTAACAACAAACGATTGAGTGGTGTAACGAAATTTTAACTGGTGTTATAGGTATCATAACGAGTAAAACTATGTACATACATAGATACATAGAATCACGTCTTTATCCCTTACGGGGTAGACAGAGCCAGGAGTCGTGAGACTCGAAGGCCACGCTTAGCTGAATAGTGAAACATGTCATTAAATTAAAAAAAAAAATCTTTATTCTTTATTCAGTAGCACACAAAACAGGTTACAATCAAGATAGCGATAAATAATTAGAGTTCACAAAAGTTTAGATCTAAATCGTAACCCAAACATATGCATGCCTAGCATGGTTTTAACTTCAAATTTAAATTACTAATTTAATTATTATTTTTTAATTGATAATTTCAAGCCGAAATAATTTATTTTTTTAGATAAAGCGTCAGGAGGCAGTATGGACTGGGTGCGCAACCAGCTGGCAACACCGATAGTGTACACGTACGAACTTCGAGGCACATACTTCCACTGGCCCCCCTCCAGGATCTTCGAGCAAGGAGACGAGGTCACTCAGATGATGGTGGGACTCTTCACTGAAGCATGCAATTTGGGCTACTGCTAAATCAATGTTTAGTTTTGTAACTTTAGATCACTTGGTAATATAATTTTATGTCAAAAAATATTAAGCCAATATTTTATTTTTTATATTATGAAGTAAATCTTTCAGTCACTTACTTTTATAGTTTTTTTAGATTAATAAATCACGAGGTTGTAAGGCGGTTTAGTAAGCATTTTCTATTGTAAGGTTATGGTAGGTGTAAGAGTTTTTGAAAGTTGTACAATTTGTATTTGATGTACAAATAATTGTGATTAATTCGTGCGTGTCCAATTAGAAAATAATCCATGTAAACAAACTATATAATTAAAAACAAAAAAAAAAATCGTTTATTTTCTTTACAAAATATAAATCTTTATTTTAATGACACCACATTAAAATTTATATTCGAGTAACGTAGCTGTAAATAAAATTCACAAGTACAGCGAACGAAATTCCAAGCTATCTAATTTCCGAAATTTAACCACTATTCCCACAACATAAAGGTGGCAATGGCAATGTATTGTGCTGGCATCTGTACTCATATCCGACCACTAATTGAAGCTTTTCGCATACATTCCTAAGGATTCTACGTAAAACGAAACGCCAGAATTTCAAGATCCTTGTTTCTCCGTTCAAAATTTGAATTTGACTACAGAAAGTGTTATTTTTAGAGCTCACATGTCCTGGCCAGTTCTGAAACCATCCAGTAACCGCTAAACGGGGTCAACGGAATCCTCAAATTTTACTGGAAGGTAAAGTAGAATTTTGAGCACCTCATTATCTAAAAGATTCTTTTAAACTTTTCGTGAGGAGCACGGATTAATTAAATTTACTTTAAGAGCTTCTCAGATGTTGGCGGAGTGAGTGAATTCGCAAAATGCGTCTGTATTTTTCTTAGGAAATTTTCTTTATTGTGGGTTTTTTTTTGCCGCATAATTTGAATAGCTCTTTCGCATCCACTGTAAGGAATAACGCCATTGATTAAACTTGGGTTTGAATGCTGATTTTTTTAATAATTCAATATGATATCTCGCAATATTTATACTAACTTTACTTCAGGGCTTGAGAACACGGTAAATAGGTATTTTTTATAGAATAGTGGCAAACGAGCATCCAGGTTGCGTCATGGTAAGCAATCACCGCAGTCCATGGACACCAGCGATTTTAAAAAGGCAGGTGTACTTTATACTCTAATTCGTTTATTATGTTTTGCTTGAATAAGATAAAACACAGAAAAACTATTGATACAGACTTGAATTAAATAAATATTAGTCAGGAAGTCAGGACGCATGTTACGTGAAATCAATTCTGGCCGATTTTTCCTTAATTGGAACTACCTACATTCAAAACCTAAAATCTAATTATAATTATAAACTATAACTAATTAGGTATCTAAAAAGATTATAGACTAAATTAACCTAAAATAAAAAAAATTAACTATATATGTATAAACTATGTAAAACTAAAATTATTTTTGCTTAATTTGTAAATTACATAAAAATCCTTACTCACAATAACCCTCCGTATTTAAAAGTCCATAGGATATGACAATAATGTACTTTGAATTAGGAATGAAGCTACGTCCTACATCCTAACTGCAGACATAATGCAACTCGGAATGGGCAGTATCATCGTTATCAGTAATGGCTGCCAATCAAGCACCTAGAGTTTCCAAACCGATCGTCCAAGACGGGAGTAGCTATTAGATGGACCACGCGAAATGGGAGTACAGAAGTGTAACTGTCATGTTGCATAAGCAGTTTATTTATTTATTTAAACTTTATTGTACACACATACAAAAGTACAGTACAAAAGGTGGACTTAATGCTAAAAGCATTGTCTGACAGTCAAACCTTAGGGTTCATGTGGGTGTGTGTGTGTGTGTGTGAGTTCATGTGGGTGTAAATAAATTTTATTATACAAATCAATTAGTTGCTATAAATATTAATTGTCGCAGTTATCAGACGTGTAAGTTATCAGACGTGTAACCTCTTGTGATTCAAAAACTTTAATTCTTTTTTCTTTACTCTCCGTTGTTAGTCTGCCTAAATGTGAAGATTTTACTATAAACACCAACATGTTTATTTTTCCAATTTGTACTGCCTATACCAGAATGTTTATAATGGAAATAAAAACTAGCTTTTGCCCGCGGCTTCGCTGGCGTGAATTTATAACCAGAACGCCTCGTGGTCTACCCCGTCTATTACTAGTCGTTCGCTGCGAACGTAGACCTCGCGACTATTAAAATACAATATTTATTTTCACAAAAAAATAAATATCTCAAAAACGGCTGGACCGATTTTGATGCCTAACGAACTTGAAAATTCTATTAACCATCCCTACATATATTCCAACTTTCATCAAAATCGGAACAACGGTTCGAGAGTTATCGCGGAACAAACAAACATACATACATACATACATACATACAAACAATGTGTTTTTCGCTCCAACTTGAATTATAGCCCTCGCTCGCTTCGCTCGCTCGGTCAACTAAACAGCATGAAAATCCATTCCGTAGGTTTGGGATTTACCGCGAACAGAGAGGCAGACGTGTCTATAATGATTTTATCGTACTAGTCGTTCGCTGCGAACGTAGACCTCGCGACTATTAAAATACAATATTTATTTTCACAAAAAATTAAATATCTCAAAAACGGCTGGACCGATTTTGATGCCCAACGAACTTGAAAATTCTATTAACCATCCCTACATATATTCCAACTTTCATTAAAATCGGAACAACGGTTCGAGAGTTATCGCGGAACAAACATACATACATACATACATACATACATACATACATACATACATACAAACAATGTGTTTTTCGCTCCAACTTGAATTATAGCCCTCGCTCGCTTCGCTCGCTCGGTCAAATATAATCATGCAGAATTCGGGGATTAAAGTATTCGTTATTTTTCGACCGGAAGATTTGGTATATTTCCCTCAGCCGCAATTTACAACACTTGAGGCAAATAATAGGGCTAGACATCACAAGTCTTATACACAAACCTCAGAGACAAACAGCTAAAATTCAGCTAAATGATGAAGTGCCAAATCTGTACCTCTTCATTTTACATCTGTACTATAACACTAATGTTATACAGCTGAGCACAAATGGGGCGTGAAACTGTAATTACACTTTGTACACAATGATAGTTTATAGTTCTGCTTCTAAATGTAACCAATTTTGCTATAGGTATCCCTCGTTGAAGACTCTGTCAACATTCTTGTTACAGATCCATAAAGAATAAAGTTTATGAAATCAATAGTACCAAAATTAAATGAACTCCGAAATATTACATAACCATTGGGAAGAAGTGGTGGTGGTCGAATGGTTAAAGGAAAATGCCATTTAGTTCGTGCATTTAGATTTAGATAGCACATAATATCTCGATGCCTTTAGAATAGTTTGGAAGGCTAAGTTAGGCATTTCGCCTCTCGGCCGCGGCCGAATTAACACTGTAGATTTTTTTTCCAATATAGTCAACTGGCCCTGCGACTGCGACAAGAAATCGAGGCCCTCTTTGGTATAAATGTTTGACGACAACCGTCTAAATGAAAATAAATGACTGTAAAAATTAATTTTCCTATGAATTTTAAAGTTTACGAGCTTTAGTACGAAACAAAGTCATTCATAATAATTGTTTACGACGTACATTCAACTACATATCCGGTTACCCTTCATGGACTTATATGATATAGTAATAAGGGTTAAGTTGTATTGTATTTAGGCAAAATGATGTGCTGCTGACCGTACGAAACCACATGTTATGAACACTTTAATATGACGACGTAATCCGTGCTTGCTTACGTTCACACTAGCTGAGACAATATTAAATTCAACTTTTCATAAAGTCACATTTAATAGTCTTGGCTGTGCCCTGCGGCTTCGCTTATGTGGGATTTGAGCCTTACACCAAAAAGACCAAAAAGTTATAATACACCAAAAAGTTTTTTTTTTTAAACCGACTGGAAGAATTTAATATAGTGATTAGCGCGATCAACCATAATAAACAAATAAATTTTATTTATTTTGATACTAAAATAAATTCATTATGTGCACACACTCCACCTATATACATATACTACTTTTTACAACCATATAGATCCTTTCAAATTATCATTTGAAGTATTATTGTGTAAGTCTTTTATGTTACGGTTACCACACAGTGCTGGGTGTCTAAAAAGGCCACTTTAAGCAGCTTATAAGTGGTAATATAAGTTTCATTTTTAAATATTTAGGAACTGAGAAATGGATCATATTCCGATTCATCAAAATGGCCGTTTTAGAACCCTAAAAAACATGCCTAAAAAATTTACAAATACGAATCTATTGTCAGTTTTCATAGAGCGGGAAAATAGTACCATTTCATAATCCGATTCTCCGATATCATTTGTTTTTTATAATTTCACATATTTTGTGTGTGGCCAGTATTTTTGAAATATAAAAAGTATAACAAAAGTTGCAACCATAGACATAGGAAAAAAAAATCATTCTTGAAAAGACTGATAAACTTGGTTGTCAAATGAAGCCGAAAAACGTTTTCCAAATTTAATGACAGTGTATGAAAGTGATGTGACCTTCGTACGTACGTATAATTTTGATTATTTTTCTACACAATGAGGTTTGTGATAAAAATAAAGATTGGATTTAATCAAAAACCCTCTGCGACTGACGTGGTAGTCCCACAGACACCACAAGTGTTAAAATCAGCTCTAAAAACTTTTCTCTTTGAATTTTGTTTTAAACTAAGCTTTGATTGTCAAATTTTACTGAAAATCTGATTCGCAGAAGATAATACCTGTCCTTCATCAACATAGGTAAAAGCCATATCCCACTTCCTCAGCTGTCAGTGCCTCTAAATAAAATTAAAAAAAAATTTGCTAGCTCTATGGTTTCAACATGTCTTCTACAAAATGCCATTGTTATAATACAATCAAATCAAATTACAATGCATAGGATTATGTTGCCATTTTATGACTGCACGATCATTTTAAATCACTTTTTTTTTTCTACGTTACGTAGTGGACTTTTTTGTCTGAGAAGATGACGACGAGTAAAGTACTTATACTACTTACTACACAAAATCTAATAATATGGCTATGTACTTAGACGACGCCATAACTAATCTAAATTAGGTCTCAAAGGGTTTTACCTAACCTTCTGAATTTTTAAAACAGGCAGTTTCTATCTTGCGAAAATACTGTAAATTCGCTTAAAAATTCTCTAATAATTTTATAAACGAACACAGGGAAATGTTAACGTAATTTGGCAAATATGACAAGCAAACAGCGTGCACCCTGATTGCATTACGGACATGAGAGCGGGTGAATATTTAATCAGATGATTTCCTTGTTTATCCTATGGCCGGGTTGCATTCCCGCATATTTAATAACATATTTATTTAATGTTGCCTAATGCTTTATTGTATATTTTACTGGATGTACTCTGTATAAGGTCTCTTATATAGGATTTAAAACACATTGAATAGAAAAATCCCACTAGTTTGGAGAGATCCATCCGTTTATAAAATAAAGTATAAATAAATAGGTATACATAGGAAACTCATTGTGTTTCTGTTTCTTTATAAATTCTGCTGATGAAAATTAACCACAAAAAAACAATTCTAATTTCAACTCTATAAAAAAATGACACTTCATTTTCACACATGAAAAAAATATACTTCTATAATTTAAATACTTCATTCAGTAAAAGGTTCCATTATACTTCACGTAAAATTTTAAAATACATAATAGTAGTGCAGGCATTTAGAATCGCATCAAACTTATGTACCTATCTAAGTACCTATATAATATATATCTTATTTCATCATCACAGATGAACTTAGAAATCTAAATGTGCACACGAACAATGACGCACTAATAGTTCTCCATCATACTAATTTGCCCCAGAGTGTAGGAACTAGGAAATCCCATTTATTTTGTTTGAAGTGTACGATGGAGTGTACTCAATTTCACGGTGTACGTGAAACTTAGTGCGATACGCGGTGCCTATTATGTGCAAGGCAGCAAATAAACAGCCCTCAAGTTCATAGTGGGCGAGTAATTTGGTCAGTACTTTCTAGTAAATAATCGACGAGGCTGTGAAAGTGGCGGAACACTGTTCAGGTATAATTTGGATGGATCACGGAGAACATGGATGGACACGCCAAGAAGAAGTAGTAATCCTCGAAGTGCATACCGATCTCTAATTCAAGGGTTAAGCGCACCAAATGAAACTCACCTAAACTATTTTTCTAAGCACAGATTTAGATTTTAGTTGATTGTGTTAACGCACCCAAAAGGTGCGTTTCGAGACTTAGTTAAAGTGCGCTTCATTGCACTTGAATGCGTTTATTGCAGTTTTGTGCAAAACACCAAACTGCAATAAACGGTACTTTTTTTTATTTGGAATTAACTACTAACTAACAGGTATTATAAACGTATTTTCTTTTGGATTTCGATGACATACAAGTAGAACAAAACCTGGAATAACACCTAGCTTTGAATCCTGAAATTTCCACCGGAGCGGAGTCCCTGCGCGCAGGTAATAAAGTAATAAACTAACTTTTTAGTACGAGTACAAACCACTCGCCACACGACCGACTCGAAGAATGTGCACTTATTCTTATAGCCCTATTATTATCAAAATACCATAAACAACAATTTCGTTCATACGAAGATGAATGATTTGTTTCTTTTTTATGCTGAAATTTTCAGCGGAAGTTGAGAAATAAGGCACTTATGCGCAGTTAAGTACCGATAAGTGGTGTTTGGAGAACCATTGGGACTTTAAGCTACTTTCGACTTTTGTTCGTTCATTCACAATGATAAAGAAAAGTGCCTTTCAATAAATTTGAATGAAACGACCAAAGTGAAGAGATGTACTTATCTATTTGATTTTAACATCTTTTTATGAACAAAAGTGACCACAATCCAAAAAAAACCTAAACTCCATTTTTCAAAATTATCTGTTCATATAATAAGACAGTAAAAATATTTTGTCTGTACATTTTGTATTTTTGACTGAAATGGATAGAGGGACACTTAAAAAGAATAATTGAAAGCAAAAAAAAAATTTTTTGAAATTTTTGTCTGTCTGTATGTATGATCACGCTAATCTCCGAAAGTTCTGAACCGATTTGAATGAAACTTTTTTGTTGTATAGCTATTAAGACTGGGCAGCATTTAGGCTATAATTTATTTTGAAAACTGGAACACCTGATGAAGAACCAAAACAGAACAGTTAAACTATAAGAAATATGGAAATGGTGCCTTAAGGGGGGTTAGGCGGTCAGCGAAAATTTATATGAAGCGGCTGGGGCGGGGGGGGACGCCCCGGTTGCGCGCCATTCACATTTTTATCAAAAAGTTAATAGAAATGTTTAGTTTTTCAAAAATTTAAATCAGTCACGTAATCGAAAAGGTAAAATACCTTTGTGTTGGTGATTTTAAAACATTTTTTCTTATAAAACACGGATGTTATCTGTATTCATATGAAATTTTAGAGGTAACTTCAGGATTTTTTTCTATCGAGCAAAATTTTTCCCATCGTGTTTTGGAAACAGTCCTCCCTTTAAACATACGTTCTACAATACATATCAGAAATTTCAGGGCGAAAACTCTTCAATTCTTTAAACAGCAGCTTATAGAAAACAGCCAATATTGCCGTTTTCACTTACTGAGAGCCCTTAGTTGTTCAACCTGATGAGCATTTTCTGATGACGTATAAAAATTGAGGATCTGAAACATCTGATGAAGAACTGCAAGATACCAGTTACACTATAACATATATTATTATGGAAATGGCGCCTTATTAAAAGTCGTTCAACCTGATGAGCATTTTCTGTTGATGTATAAAAATTGAAGATCTGGAACATCTGATAAATAACTCCAAGAGACCAGCTACACTATACCATAGTTTTCACAAAGATTTTTCATCTAAGCGAAACTCAGGCGGCGAAGCCACGGGCAACAGCTAGTAATAAATAAGTAAATAGAACGTTATTACAAATAAATACATAGACAAATTTTATTTTAAATATTAAGTTTATGGTAAAACCTATTTAAACCTTTAAAACTGCAATCACAAATCAGTATCTCATATGAATCGGAAGCCCACTGCACCGAAACCAAAATATTGGGCCATAAATTATGTTCGCGATGTCAGGAGGTAGTTTTTAAATCCCGCATATATTTTCATAGCGCAATTTGCGAGCTCAGCACATCCTGATTTATACCACTATCGAGCAATTGTAGCTATTTTTGAAAGCCCACAAATATTACTAGCTTTTGGCCGCCGCTTTACACGAGTGATTTTTACACGACTGACCAAAAAAGGAGTGTTTAGTTTTCAGGGTTCGTGTATGTATGTAAGTTTCTTTATTTCACCATAAGTCCTGAACGGCTTAACAGATTTTGATGTTAATAAAGGTATTGTTAGATTCCTTGCATTTCTCGAAGTTGTCAGGCGTGTTTTTTTATTTTTAAATAAATTAGCTTGTTTTTGGGTCTTTGGTCGTTCTGCACCATAAGCGATTCGAACCTTACTGGATACATTGGACCATTCGCACCGCTACAACTACTGCGGTGCGAAAGAACCCATATAAAAAGGGCTCTTGAGCGATTCAGACCGTGGTTAGAATCGCTCGTGGTATGAAACGGTCAAAGACCCTTTCTTTCCCGTTTATTTTATTTTTGATTCGTCTCCACAAATCCTGTAGGATAAAGAAAAAAGAAAAGATACTTGATACTTATTAGTAGTAAGTAAGTAATTGATGAATTAATATAATTAATATACTATGCCATCACACTGCGATCGTCAACCCGCCTGCCAAGCGTGGCGATTACGGCAAAACCCCCCATTGGGGGAGGCCTTTGTCCAGCAGTGGACGTCTTTCGGCTGAGAGAAGAGAAGAAGTAATTGATAAATCACCTACAGGATTTGACCTAAGGTACCATAGTACCTTCAAATTCATCCATTCAAAAAAGGAGTAAATGTCCATTTATTCATAACTTTCGCCCGCGGCTTCGCCCGCGTGAACTTCCCACGGAAACAGTGCTTTTTCCCGGGATGAAAGGTACCCTATGTCCTTCTCCGTACTTCAGATTTTCAGATTCAGATTGGTTCAGTAGATTAAGCGTAAAGAGGTAACAAACAAACAGACAAACAAACAAACAAACAGACAAACAAACTCACTTTCGCATTTATAACATTAGTTAGGATTGTTCTATTATGTAAACAATCTTACCGTGTCTTTTCATGATTTTACAACAATATAAATTAAAATAGACTTTTTAGGAAATTACTTTCGTGGTTAATATTTTTTTTCCTTAAGATTGATTAGGTTTGGACTAATATTTAATTTATTTTCATCAAAATTCAACAAAAAGTACTGTGTAGATTGTTTACATAATAAATAAAATAAAAATAAATAAAATAAAATAAGCCTTTATTGCTGTATAGTTTACAATGTAGTTTACAATAATAATATATTTATGGAAATGTTAGTTTTATTTAACAGCTTGTCCTTCGACATAGGCCTCCTCTAGGATCTTCCACTTATCTCTGTCCTTTGCAATTCTAGTCCATTCTTTACCAGCTACGCGTTTTAGATCATCTTCCCAGCGTTTCGCTTGTCCCCCTTGGCTCCTTTTCCCACACCTGGGGTACCACTCCGTAATACGCTTAGTCCATTTCTCTATCTTTTCTCTTAACATATGTCCTGTCCATCTCCATTTTAGTGTTCTACAAACTATTCTAGCTTCTTTAAATTTAGTTGTTTTCTTTATTTTGTCTAATCTTACTTTATCTCTTCTCCTTGCATTCATAACGCTTCTTTCTATTCCGTTTTGGCATACATTTATTTTGTTCATTTGTTGTTCTGTTAGCGCCCATGTTTGACAACCGTAGGTTAAACAAGGTAAAATGCACATGTTATATACTTTTCTTTTTTCCTTCATAGGCATATCCTTATTTTTCATAACTTCACTAAGTGACCAGAACCTTTTCCAGGTATTAGCTATTCTTCTTTCAATTTCTTTTTGCATAGTGTCTTTAGGAGATATAAGCTGTCCCAAGTAATTATATTCTTGTACAAATTCTATTTGTTCCGAGTTTACAGTGATGTTATAGGATTGTGAACTATTAGTCATAGCTTTTGTTTTAGCTGTATTCATTGTAAGTCCTGCTTTTGCGCTTTCATCTGATAGTTGTTGTAGCATTATCTCTAGTTTCTTGGGACATTCAGAAAACAATACTAGATCATCTGCAAAACGCAAGTGATTTAGTTTTTCACCGTTTATATTTAGTCCATTCTGATCCCATTCTAGGTTTCTGAATATTATCTCTAGTGCTGCTGAAAACAGTTTTGGTGAAATAGGGTCCCCTTGTCTAACGCCTCTCTTTATTGGGAACTCTTCTCCTGTAATTTCTAGTTTGACTTGGGCAGTACTTTTTGAGTATATATTCCTAAGTATCCGTATATATTTCCCTTGTATTCCCTGTCTTTCTAGTGCTTCCCAGATGTATTCATGCTCTAAGGAGTCAAAGGCTTTATTATAGTCAACAAATCCTAGGTAATATGTTTTGTTGTACTCTTTGTATTTTTGGAGAACTTGTCTTAAAACATGAATGTGGTCTACGGTGGAATATTTACTGCGAAAACCAGCCTGCTCCTTTGGTTGATTCTCATCAAGAATTTGAGTGATTCGATATAAAATTATTTTGGAAAAAACCTTGTATATGTTGGACATTAAACTAATAGGTCGGTAGTTCCCTATTTCTCCTTTATCTCCCTTTTCATGGAGCAATATTATTATGGATCTAGTCCAGTCTGCGGGTATGGCTTCAGTCTCCAATATCTCATTGAATAAACTCGTTAAAATTGGAGCGATCGCCAAGACAGTACATTTTAAGAGTTCATTCGTTATCTGATCTGCCCCAGGTGACTTATCTTTCTTTTGTGTGTCGATTTTTGTCCTATTATGTTTACATAATAGGACAAATATGAATAAATTGACTTTAAGGTATTCTGTATGTATTCTTAGGCCCGTATTAATAAATGACACTTAAGTCTTAGCTCGATCTTGAAAGAGCACTTGAGTCGCCGTGCTAATTTATAAATCTTACTTGAGTTCTTGCTTGAGTTCCGCGTATCAGCCGAGTGAAGTCTTATTAATAAACAAATATCAGCACTCAAGATGCTACTCAAGAGCGTATTTGCTGATGACAGTACAACCATGACATGAGAGTGACTTGTGACAGTAGTTAGACCAGACTCAGTAAAAAATAATAGACCCGGCTTAACAATCTATATCCAAACAGTAGTTATGTGGCCGGTTTCCATGTTTTGTCACTATTTTTAGTACTTTGTGCCAAATCCTTTGCCGGCGCCGGGTTTAGGTATACACGGCACAAAGTACTTTTCAAAACATGGAAACCGGCCGCATAAATACTGTTTGGAGAAAGATTGTTAAGCCAGGTCTATTATTTTTTACTAAGTCTATGGTTTGACACCACGGCATGTCAAAATTCTCAGGTTGTCAGTTTGAAGTTGTGTGTGTTCTGAGATCTCAAGTGATACGCCGTTGATATAGGTTTATTAATTAGCGACGATCTTAAGTGCGTGAACATAACTTGAGTGCGTATCGGCTGAGTTCGCACTTGACAGCTGTCTTGAGCTTGGTTTATTATTACCGGCCTTAGATTGTTTAACTTGTATTCAATCGTCCTGCTGTCGATAAATTAAAAAAATAAAAATCTAAAAAAGTCTGTTTAGGTATCTTGCAATATATAGTATCAAACATAAAAACTATAAGGTATATAAGGTGTGTTATATGATGTAAAAACTAACATAAAGAGCGAAAAAGTGAAATTCCAGGCTGACTATATTTACCAAAAAAGTTTCCTTTTCATGATATAATAATCCGCTTACTTACGATAAAGATACCCACGTAAAAGATGCCTTCAAATTTTCGTGTCAATGAATATTATCCTAATTTCATTAAAACGAACATTATAATATAAATTGGATGACTCATTTTGTGTTATGCAACTACTGGACTCGGCCTTTTTTATAAATATACTAGCTTTTGCCCGCGGCTTCGCTCGCGTTAATCCTTTTTTAGCGGATGCCTACGTCATAACATCTACCTGCCATACCTGCATGCCAAATTTCAGCCCGATCCTTCCAGTGGCTTGGCTGTGCGTTGATAGATCACTATGTCAGTCAGTCAGTCATCAGTCAGTCACCTTTGAGTTATATGTATATAGATATAACTTAGTCAAAGTGATTTAATTAACTCCAAATAACTTTACCTGTTGCCATGCTTTGATAAAGTACCTAAGTGAAATCGTTCTATTCCATATAATAATAAATTACTTGTTTTTGCTATCAAACCTGCAATATGGCTTCAGTAAGTTCAGAAAAGAAAAACAATATCAAAGAAAGGTGACCTTTTCTAGACGAATAATATTCTTGTATTACCAATCTATATTTTTTTGTTGTTGACTCCCATCTTTGTTGCTTTGATCGATTATTGTTTGGCAAAGTCTCTCGCCATGTTAATAAGAAAATTAATTTTTATTTTGGGAAACGCTCTTACAAATTAGCACAATACAAGTATAGATTAATGAAAATATTATGTATTCGTACGAGAGTTATTTTAGTAAATTTCGCTAGTTGGGGCAGTAGTCCTTACATATTATAAAATTAAGTCCTCCGCCGCGGAAAATGAAGTCAAAAAGTTGTTTGAAATAAAGTCAAAAACTACTGAACGGATTTTCATTGCTGTTGTCACCAATGGATAAACAAAACCGATTTTGATAAGATTTAATAAAATACTTTTATATAATTTTGATCAAACCTTATCAAAATCGTTTTTTGGTATCCACGTCATACATGGATAGAGAACTCAGAAAATCTTTTATGGTACTGTTGCGGGATATAATAATGAGACCCATACCGTGCAGTACCCTTTTTTCGAACCCATAGCTACCTATTTATACCTTGTCTGTAACATCGGTTTTAACGGGTCATCAGCCATCAACCTGTCCCGTTGAGTCGGCTCATGCTAATCTCTGATTGACTAATGGTTGACTGTTGCAGTGCTGGCGTGGCAGAATTAGGCGCGTCGGATGCATCGATGAGCTGATATACATTGTGCATGGGCACAGAGCTGTGTGATAGCTGACACTTGCGTCAAATCGTGAACGCGCAATTCACACATTTTTAATCTTTCGAACTTTAAACTTACCTTTACCTTACCTTACCTTTACTTACCTTACTAACCTTACCTTTTTTATAACTTACTAACTTTTACTCTCGGGTTCACGTTCACCTGCGTGAATTTCATTTATCACCCCCTTAGTAGTAGATTTTCCAAAATTCATTTCTTATTGAACATCCCTACAGAATTTCAAGTTTTTACGTCAGTGATATCCTCTCTGCGTTGATATACCAATCAATCAGCGTCCAATTATATAGATAGATTGGTAGACTAGCTTTTGCCTCGACTTCTCGACTTTTAACCCCTAGGGGTGGAATTTCCAAAATTACTTATACTTATTCGGGTTCGATCCCCGGTCAGGTCAAGATGGAAAATGATCTTTTTCGGATTGGCCTGGGTCTTGGATGTTTATCTATATATGTATTTGTCATAAAATATAGTATCGTTGAGTTAGTATCCCATAACACAAGTCTCAACTTACTTTGGGGCTAACTCAATCTGTGTGATTTGTCCGTATATATATTTATTTATTTACTTTCTTAGTGCCTACCTCTCTGCAAAGAAGTTTATACGTTCAACAGTGTCGTTTCTACGTTTATATACGTCAATCAGTCAGTTAGTGTCCAATTTTAGGGTCGGTACCCATTGGTCCCTTGAAATTAACACCCTGTGCTCATATTTTTTAGGTCTCCACTCGTCCTTTATGTACCTATTTTTTTTTAAATAATTTATATAACACATGTTAGCTTTCAGACTTTTATTTGTTTTATAATAGCTACCTTAGATACCTTGAAGTGAGCGAGCTCTCTATATATAGTTGCTCTAAGGTGGAGTGATATATTAAAAGATTTGTGCATATATTGCAGCTCTGCAATAAATTCGGTCCTGACCAGGGGATAAAATTCAAAATCGGAACTAACGCGGGATCAATGCAATAGATCTTCCAGGATTTACAAATGGCGGAGTGAAATTTAATGTTTTTGTTCTGTTTCTAAGACATCCATTGTTACAATGTTTTCCTTTATCATCTTATATTCATTAGGTATCAGATTTCCATGCTGTTCTGGGCGCGATGAATAAGTATAGAATGTGCCAGCTGCTTCTATTCCCCGCCAAGGTAAGGATTCTTGTCATAGATGATGGGCTAGTAACCTATCACTATATCTGCATATCCATTTCACCAATAAACCCACTTTTCGAGTCACACGACTCTTGGCCCTGTTTACCCCATAAGGTACAAAGACGTGATTATACCATTATTTATTCATTGAAAGCCCAACGTTTAAAAAGGTCCATTTTCTTCATCTTAGATTGAACGCAGTTTCCAGGTACATAAGAAATCCGATTTCCTCTAAGAACGTTTGTATATTAGTTTTAACATCCTACGTACTTTTATTATTTACAAAAAAAACTTAAACCTATTTTCATACACATCAAGAATCTACTCGGAATTATGACGGGTTTGATGGAAAAATCGAGTTTTTATTGATATTTGCAGACCGGATATTACGTCATGAAATGTTATATTCTTTAGCCACTGGATGAACTCTCTCTCTCTCTCTCTCTCAGCCGAAAGACGTCCACTGCTGGACGAAGGCTGGATGAACTAGGTACTTAGACTTTATTTTTAAAACCCAAAATGTTATCTCTGTTTAGTAGCTAACTACATCTATGGATAAATATTAAGAATATATTGTACAAATATGTACAAGGTACATTGACTTTTAATCAAACTCTTTGCTTGTAGCAACCAATTCTCGGTTTAAAAGTTAACAAATTCAGAAAATAAACTCTAAAACAATAAGAATTTAATTACAAAACGGTGTACTTAATTACAGTTTTATTTTCAGAAATTTCTAGAAAGTTGCCGACTTGTTTTCGAGTTCAGTTTTAAACAATGAGTTTAATTGCCTCATTTCAACCCCAACATTACCAACTATTGTAATTTGAGTCACTGAATGGCCTAAGATTGGTACTTTTGACTTAGGTTATTATAATTACTTTGAAAGTCGCATTTTGTTATGATTGAATACTCAAGTTTGTTAAGTTGAATCAATTACGAACAACAGTGGAATTTGGCAAATTATTCTTCAAGGGTCTCTGTAGATTCGTCATTAGAGTTAATTCATCATTAAATAATGTATAGAGAAGGTGTGACGAACTTACAATGAATGGAACTCGTTTGGTACTACCCAGATGTAGAATCTCACTATTTGGCAACAATTAATTGTTGCCAAAAATTTAGATTACTTGTACGCTTATACAAAAAAAAAATCTGTCTGCATAATTTTAAGTCATCTATATTTAGAGATTTTGGCTCTGCGTTGGTATATGTCAGTCAGTCAGTATATACATATAGGAGTTATTTATATATATGCCAACCCCTATTGATTCAATTTCGGCTTACTTTCCACCAAGATATGATACTGTTATCTTAAAGCAAAACATCTTTGTCGCCTTCGTGGAAAAATGGGAATTCGGTTACAAAAGAATTCGGTTACCTTGTTTTTGTGATAGTTTGATATGGGATAAGATAATGGTGATCAACCAAGGTCTTTGAACATTGACTTTATTAGGTACTTAAATGATAACGAACCCTTGGGCACAGAATTAATATTAGTACTACGTACAGAAAGGAAACTCCCTGCCCCTCCCGCAATATGGCACCCCCCCGCTCCTTCCGCACTTCTCCCCCGTTCTTGTGTAACTGTGGGACGTTCGACTATGAAAACGCACACATTGACGTGTTACTGACGTGTTCACGGATATACAGTTTCATTTGTAGTAGTAGTAGGCATATTTGACGCGCCGTTTCTATGAAGCGCCCGCCCTGTGCCTTGGGGTAACGAAGCCATTTAATTGATGTTAATACTTACAAGTTTTTATTTTTATAATTTTATACATACCTACATACATTGTTCCGTTTTCAACGCAAATCTTGTTTACCTTTCAATTTGAATTTCGCGCGCCTTACCGATGCACTTATCAATCATCACAATTCGCTGTGCTGCAGTTCTATTTAGCCAATGGGGCGCCCGGACTTCCGCTGGCGCATGCGCAGATCCTACCGGTGTCTGAGAGATCAACGCCATAGGCTGGTAGCAGAAGGCTGGTGGCAGAACCAGTAAAAACCTCTCCGTGTCTGTACGTGAAAGCGAAGGCGCGCGCGCATCAAACATTACATTTTACTCAATTATTCTTAATAAAACTTCAAGTGCTCAACAGTGTTTTTGGAACTTTATAATCGTGTGTGGCTGGCCGGCTAGGTGTCTAAAGGAAGAACTATTCGTGAGGAATCGTGCTCGAAGCCTGCCTACATGGTAAGTGGTTTGTGCATTGTTCCTATTGTCTAAATCGTCTGTAGCAACGCTTATTAACGGCGAATGCTTTCAATAAGTATTCGATCCAATGTGGTGATTGATAGTGTACTCTAATTTCTACTTATCGAATCAATTTAGCCACATTTTTTGGTGCCGAAACCCGGGAACTTTGGATACCTACCTTCAGTCTGCCGCCAAATACCAATTCGATTTAGTAATTGCTACTTCATTTACCGTATTCCACGCTTATTATACTTACTAGTACAGCTAAAACGAATAAACATAACATTTTGTTTCAATTACTAATCGGAAAACAAGTCTTTGTTCCATTTTGTTTTGTTGAGTACCTTACCTACCGATTATCGATTTAAGATGGCTTCCATCAGTTTCTAGAATATTTGTTGAAAATAAATTCTTTTGTCGTTTTATACTTATTAGCATAAAATTATCTACCGTTTTACCGTTCGCAATAAACAATATTGCAAATCCACCTTCTCATAATTTTATGTTGATAGTTCGTTATAACTCGACTACTTTTTTCCAACCGTTCAACGTTTCCTCTTGATATTTATTTATCGAAAAGTTATTTCGTTTCAAATTACGAAATATTTTTTATCGTGACGTTGTATCGTTTATCGTGTCATATTTTCAACGAATTTTGGTGCGTTCACATTTTCATTATTACCGTTTTAGGTTAAAAATCATAGTTTTTTGTTTTTACAAAAACTGATTTTTATTTTATTTTTTATTTACCGTACATTAACGAATATCGCAAACCGTTTTTAGTGTTTCTAATGCTCATTTAATTCATCCTTATCGATTTAATTTATTTCAATTTAAAACTCAGGTGACCGAGGTGACAATATTACCTGTTGTCGTGTAATACCGCCCCAGTGATTCTCGTCGATTCTTGTGAACGCGGTCTCGCTGAAGACGTTCGCAACTAAACTTTTTTATCGAATCCGAATATTTGTTGCTATCAGTTTTTATTGTTTTGATATTAATTATGTCTTTATTATCAAGGCGTAAATCTAAACCTACTATTAAAAAGGGTATCGAAAATACGTACACTATTAATAATTTGCCCAGTTTGCGACGTAAACGAACTATAGCATATAATCGCTTAACGAAGGCTTTGGAAGTAGGTACCTTAGCCAATACCGATGAATCACAAGTAGGGTTATTTCTTTCATATTGTCATGAAATAAAAACGATTGCTGATAGTTTTCATGACTCCCATTTTATTATTTTGGACCTTCTTAAGGATGATGCCGATGAGGAGGACGATGAACTTCAGGATCGATTTGACGAATTGTATTTTCAAGTGTTGGCAATTCAACGAAAATTTGAACAACGTTCATCTCAACAAGCTGACACTTCGAAACATAATTCATTGACCGGTTCGCACAGTGGAAATATGCGGTTACCAAAAATTTCGTTGCCAACTTTTTCCGGTGCTATCAAGGAATGGCCTGAGTTCATTGCAACTTATAACGCGTTGATACATGATTCTACCTCCTTATGTAATATTGAGAAATTTCACTATCTCGTGTCAGTTTTAAGTGGTGATGCTTTATCGTTCATTAGAACTTTTCCTGTTGCAAGTGAACATTATTTAAGTGCGTACGAGGCTCTCAAGTCCCGTTATGAAGATAAACGCGAATTAGCGTTTACGTGCTGGCGTGATATCTTGGACGTTAGTTTAAAGACTTCGAACGCTCAAGATTTTCGACGCGCCTTAGACACGATCGATGAGAACTTAACAATTTTAAAAACTTTAAAATTACCTACCGATAAATGGGATTTTGTTCTTTGTTATAATGTTCTGGCCAAACTCGATACCAAATTAAGACGCGAGTTTGAGGAAAAACATACCGATATTGAGCTTCCACAGTATAATCATTTAAGGGCATTCTTACACTCTAAAGGTGAAGCATTAATTCGCGACACGCACTTTTCGACTGTTACCAATAAAACCGCTAACGTTTCAAAGGACACACCGGGAACTTCACAGAAGTTCAAGCGACATAACGTCACGCATTCGCTTGTCGCTCCCACCGTCACTACTCATAAAAATGTTGGTGATAAACAACAAGCGAAACCTGCTCACAATTCGAGCACTCCGATTCGTAAATGTGCCTACTGTCGTAATGAACATCACATCTCGGCCTGTAGTGATTTTTTGGCAAAATCAATAGATGAGCGCATGGCTGTGGCCACTGAAAAGAAATGGTGCTACAATTGTCTTAACGCATCCCATTCAGTGCGAGAGTGCACATCAATGTTTTCATGTCGACAATGTAGACGTAAACACCACACTTTGCTACATAAGGAGCCGGCGGCAAGCTCGGCGACCTTAGTGGCTAAGGATTCGTTAACTCAGTCTGATCCAACCGTAACCACAACCGTGTTACTGGCAACAGCTCTCGTCCAGATTCGTGATGCTTCTGGTGAATTTCATACATTTCGCGCGTTATTTGACACCGGCAGTCAAAACAATTTTCTCACGGCTCACGCCGCTCAACGATTAAATCTAAAACCTATAACTGGTAATATCAACGTTTATGGGTTAGGGGCAGCCCTGCCTCAGTCAGTGGCTTTGTTACATGCGACATTGGCACCAACTGTAACGTAAAGTTTCGTCTGGGAATGCTCGTCATACCGAGCATTTGCGGAGATCAACCGATAGCAAGGCTAAATACGAAAGGATGGGAGGAGGTCAAAACACTACCGCTAGCTGATCCTGGTTTTGACATCCCCGGTCCGATCGACGTCTTGTTAGGTGCCGACGTCTTTGCTGAGTCACTTCTCGAACAACGTCTGAAGGGTAACGCCTCTCAACCGCGAGCTTTCAACTCAGTCTTCGGCTGGCTTCTTCTTGGGAAGTCCAGACTCGCATCGTCCAGTCTACTAGGAGTAGCCCCTTCTACCGTAGACGATAGTTTAAACAAAATTGTTCAACGTTTCTGGGAAATCGATAACGTTCCACAATCTTCCCGTGTTCCGTTTTCAACGCAAATCTTGTTTACCTTTCAATTTGAATTTCGCGCGCCTTACCGATGCACTTATCAATCATCACAATTCGCTGTGCTGCAGTTCTATTTAGCCAATGGGGCGCCCGGACTTCCGCTGGCGCATGCGCAGATCCTACCGGTGTCTGAGAGATCAACGCCATAGGCTGGTAGCAGAAGGCTGGTGGCAGAACCAGTAAAACCTCTCCGTGTCTGTACGTGAAAGCGAAGGCGCGCGCGCATCAAACATTACATTTTACTCAATTATTCTTAATAAAACTTCAAGTGCTCAACAGTGTTTTTGGAACTTTATAATCGTGTGTGGCTGGCCGGCTAGGTGTCTAAAGGAAGAACTATTCGTGAGGAATCGTGCTCGAAGCCTGCCTACATGGTAAGTGGTTTGTGCATTGTTCCTATTGTCTAAATCGTCTGTAGCAACGCTTATTAACGGCGAATGCTTTCAATAAGTATTCGATCCAATGTGGTGATTGATAGTGTACTCTAATTTCTACTTATCGAATCAATTTAGCCACATTTTTTGGTGCCGAAACCCGGGAACTTTGGATACCTACCTTCAGTCTGCCGCCAAATACCAATTCGATTTAGTAATTGCTACTTCATTTACCGTATTCCACGCTTATTATACTTACTAGTACAGCTAAAACGAATAAACATAACATTTTGTTTCAATTACTAATCGGAAAACAAGTCTTTGTTCCATTTTGTTTTGTTGAGTACCTTACCTACCGATTATCGATTTAAGATGGCTTCCATCAGTTTCTAGAATATTTGTTGAAAATAAATTCTTTTGTCGTTTTATACTTATTAGCATAAAATTATCTACCGTTTTACCGTTCGCAATAATACAATATTGCAAATCCACCTTCTCATAATTTTATGTTGATAGTTCGTTATAACTCGACTACTTTTTTCCAACCGTTCAACGTTTCCTCTTGATATTTATTTATCGAAAAGTTATTTCGTTTCAAATTACGAAATATTTTTTATCGTGACGTTGTATCGTTTATCGTATCATATTTTCAACGAATTTTGGTGCGTTCACATTTTCATTATTACCGTTTTAGGTTAAAAATCATAGTTTTTTGTTTTTACAAAAAAACTGATTTTTATTTTTTTTATTTACCGTACATTAACGAATATCGCAAACCGTTTTTAGTGTTCCTAACGCTCATTTAATTCATCCTTATCAATTTAATTTATTTCAATTTAAAACTCAGGTGACCGAGGTGACAATATTACCTGTTGTCGTGTAATACCGCCCCAGTGATTCTCGTCGATTCTTGTGAACGCGGTCTCGCTGAAGACGTTCGCAACTAAACTTTTTTATCGAATCCGAATATTTGTTGCTATCAGTTTTTATTGTTTTGATATTAATTATGTCTTTACTATCAAGGCGTAAATCTAAACCTACTATTAAAAAGGGTATCGAAAATACGTACACTATTAATAATTTGCCCAGTTTGCGACGTAAACGAACTATAGCATATAATCGCTTAACGAAGGCTTTGGAAGTAGGTACCTTAGCCAATACCGATGAATCACAAGTAGGGTTATTTCTTTCATATTGTCATGAAATAAAAACGATTGCTGATAGTTTTCATGACTCCCATTTTATTATTTTGGACCTTCTTAAGGATGATGCCGATGAGGAGGACGATGAAGTTCAGGATCGATTTGACGAATTGTATTTTCAAGTGTTGGCAATTCAACGAAAATTTGAACAACGTTCATCTCAACAAGCTGACACTTCGAAACATAATTCATTGACCGGTTCGCACAGTGGAAATATGCGGTTACCAAAAATTTCGTTGCCAACTTTTTCCGGTGCTATCAAGGAATGGCCTGAGTTCATTGCAACTTATAACGCGTTGATACATGATTCTACCTCCTTATGTAATATTGAGAAATTTCACTATCTCGTGTCAGTTTTAAGTGGTGATGCTTTATCGCTCATTAGAACTTTTCCTGTTGCAAGTGAACATTATTTAAGTGCGTACGAGGCTCTCAAGTCCCGTTATGAAGATAAACGCGAATTAGCGTTTACGTGCTGGCGTGATATCTTGGACGTTAGTTTAAAGACTTCGAACGCTCAAGATTTTCGACGCGCCTTAGACACGATCGATGAGAACTTAACAATTTTAAAAACTTTAAAATTACCTACCGATAAATGGGATTTTGTTCTTTGTTATAATGTTCTGGCCAAACTCGATACCAAATTAAGACGCGAGTTTGAGGAAAAACATACCGATATTGAGCTTCCACAGTATAACCATTTAAGGGCATTCTTACACTCTAAAGGTGAAGCATTAATTCGCGACACGCACTTTTCGAATGTTACCAATAAAACCGCTAACGTTTCAAAGGACACACCGGGAACTTCACAGAAGTTCAAGCGACATAACGTCACGCATTCGCTTGTCGCTCCCACCGTCACTACTCATAAAAATGTTGGTGATAAACAACAAGCGAAACCTGCTCACAATTCGAGCACTCCGATTCGTAAATGTGCCTACTGTCGCAATGAACATCACATCTCGGCCTGTAATGATTTTTTGGCAAAATCAATAGATGAGCGCATGGCTGTGGCCACTGAAAAGAAATGGTGCTACAATTGTCTTAACGCATCCCATTCAGTGCGAGAGTGCACATCAATGTTTTCATGTCGACAATGTAGACGTAAACACCACACTTTGCTACATAAGGAGTCGGCGGCAAGCTCGGCGACCTTAGTGGCTAAGGATTCGTTGACTCAGTCTGATCCAACCGTAACCACAACCGTGTTACTGGCAACAGCTCTAGTCCAGATTCGTGATGCTTCTGGTGAATTTCATACATTTCGCGCGTTATTTGACACCGGCAGTCAAAACAATTTTCTCACGGCTCACGCCGCTCAACGATTAAATCTAAAACCTATAACTGGTAATATCAACGTTTATGGGTTAGGGGGCAGCCCTGCCTCAGTCAGTGGCTTTGTTACATGCGACATTGGCACCAACTGTAACGTAAAGTTTCGTCTGGGAATGCTCGTCATACCGAGCATTTGCGGAGATCAACCGATAGCAAGGCTAAATACGAAAGGATGGGAGGAGGTCAAAACACTACCGCTAGCTGATCCTGGTTTTGACATCCCTGGTCCAATCGACGTCTTGTTAGGTGCCGACGTCTTTGCTGAGTCACTTCTCGAACAACGTCTGAAGGGTAACGCCTCTCAACCGCGAGCTTTCAACTCAGTCTTCGGCTGGCTTCTTCTTGGGAAGTCCAGACTCGCATCGTCCAGTCTACTAGGAGTAGCCCCTTCTACCGTAGACGATAGTTTAAACAAAATTGTTCAACGTTTCTGGGAAATCGATAACGTTCCACAATCTTCCCGATTGACCCCAGAAGAGCAACGCTGTGAAAATAGTTTTCTCAGTAATCACTACCGTGACGAGACAGGTAGATATGTAGTTTGTCTCCCCTTCAAGGACGACGAGGAGCCAGTCTTTGAAGGTTCTCGAGAGATAGCCTTACGACGCTTTCATGCCATTGAAAGGCGTCTGTATCGCGATCACAATTTAAACCAACAATACGTGGAGTTCATGACTGACTATATCGACAGTGGTCACATGACTCTGGTACCTGCCAAGCAAATGGGTCAAGGCAAGTATTATATACCGCACCATTGTGTGCTACGTCCCGACAGCGCTACAACGAAGCTTCGCGTTGTATTCGACGCCTCGGCTAAAGATGCAACTTCCAAATCGCTAAACGACTCGCTGCTGACGGGACCGAAGCTACAATCAAATATCGTAGAGATCCTTCTTCATTTCCGTGAGCACGCAATTGTCTTCATGGCAGACGTGCGCCAAATGTACCGTCAAATCAACCTAGCTCCTCAACATCGTGATTATCAACGTATTCTCTGGCGAGCTCACCCAGATGAGCCTCTTCAAGAGTACGTATTAAATACCGTAACGTACGGAGTGTCTTCCGCTCCATTCCTGGCGTGCCGCTCTATTCAGCAACTGGCCAACGATGAGGGTCACAAGTACCCAAAGGCCAAAACCGTTTTAACTTCCGACATATACGTTGATGACGTCATATCCGGAAGCTCATCGCTGAAGGACGCCAGAGAAATCAAAACTCAACTCATCGCTCTTTTCGGTCTTGGCTCGTTTGAGCTCCGAAAATGGGTGAGTAACCGACCCGAGCTACTTAGCGATCTTCCCGCGGAGGCGTGTCTTTCAGAAGCAATCACTTTTACCGAAACTGAAGACACAACTATCAAGGTTCTGGGCCTTAAGTGGGAGCCTGCTTCGGATTCGTTCGTCTTTACCGTTAATCCATCTAATCAACCGTGCACCAAGCGAACGATTTTGAGTGAGGTTGCCAGAATTTTCGATCCTCTGGGTTTTCTATCTCCTTTGACAATTCATGCCAAATGTCTTATTCAAAAGCTTTGGATTCTAGGTCTTTCATGGGATGATAAGCCCCCACCGGAAATTATCTCTCAATGGGAAAAGTTCTCTGAACAGCTTCCTCAAGTTAGGAATCTTAAAATTCCACGTAAATACGCTACCGATAGCGCTCAATCATATCAACTGCATGGATTTTGTGACAGCTCCGAAGCAGCATATGGCGCCGTTATATACCTGCGTGTTATCGAGTCTGACGGCTCCGTTCGCGTCTTTCTCGTATGTGCAAAGGCTCGTGTAGCTCCTTTAAAACGTCAATCGTTACCTCGCTTAGAGCTGTGTGGTGCAGTTTTGCTTACAGACCTTATCAAATTTGTCAAGGACACGCTGCGGATTCCTGTCCATGACACTTATCTGTGGTGTGATTCCACCGTTACCTTATCCTGGTTGCGAGCTCCTTCTTCTCGCTGGGTGACATTCGTTGCAAACCGCGTAAGTCACATTCAAGATATCGTACCGACCGAGTGCTGGAGGCACGTACCATCTGTCACAAATCCTGCAGATGTTTGTTCGCGTGGGCAATTGCCTCACGATTTGCTAAACAATGCCCTATGGTGGGCGGGCCCAGAATGGTTGTCTCAACCACAGTCTGAGTGGCCAATCGATACATCGAAAAATCGTTCAAACGATGACAATGCGGTGCTCTCTGAGCAGCGTCGCACCACGGTTCTCGTTTCGGATCAAATCGAAAGCGTTAATCACACGTCTATAATTGATCGGCTATTCGAAAAATATTCTTCTTTAGATAAAATCTGTCGCATTATCGCTTACGTTCGCAGGTTTTGTAATAACATGCGTAACACTGTTCCGCGATCAGATAATCTTTTTCGTAACGGACGCTGAGCGTCATCGTGCGTTACTAATTATCGTCAAACATTTCCAACATCGTTGTTTTTTGGATGTCATATCCAAATTACAATCAAAGATACAGTTACCTCGCAGTTTTCGTAAACTAAACCCGTTTTTGGACGAGCAGGGTATACTCAGAGTAGGCGGGCGCCTATCGCGCTCCGATCTTGACTTCGAACATAAGTATCCCGCATTATTGCCCAAAAAGAGTGTTCTTACATCAGCTGTAATCGAATCTATTCATCGAAACAATTTTCATCCCGGTCTGAACACAACCAACTATCTGATTTTACAACAGTTTTGGATACTTGCGGCAAAGCATGCTGTACGTCATCATCTTTCAAGATGCATAAGATGCTACCGTCTTAAACCGAAACCTTTGCAACCCTTTATGAGCGACCTTCCGGCCTTTCGTGTCAATCAGGCAAAACCCTTCTCTGTCGTAGGTGTCGATCTAGGAGGGCCTTTTCGAATTAAGCTCGGGCTTCATCGTGGTGCTAAAATCGATAAAGCGTACTTGTGTTTATTCGTATGCTTGAGCACAAAAGCAGTGCACCTTGAGGTGGTTTCTACTTTATCGACTGACGGCTTCATCGCGGCATTGCGTCGCTTCGTTTCTCGTCGCGGCCGCTGCAATGTTATTCACTCTGACTGCGGTACGAATTTCGTTGGTGCAAGTTCACAACTAGCGTCAGGTATCGAACAAGCCTCTCATGCGGAAAAAATAGATTTTAAACGTATTCGTTACGTGTTATTTGACACCGGCAGTCAAAACAATTTTCTCACGGCTCACGCCGCTCAACGATTAAATCTAAAACCTATAACTGGTAATATCAACGTTTATGGGTTAGGGGGCAGCCCTGCCTCAGTCAGTGGCTTTGTTACATGCGACATTGGCACCAACTGTAACGTAAAGTTTCGTCTGGGAATGCTCGTCATACCGAGCATTTGCGGAGATCAACCGATAGCAAGGCTAAATACGAAAGGATGGGAGGAGGTCAAAACACTACCGCTAGCTGATCCTGGTTTTGACATCCCCGGTCCGATCGACGTCTTGTTAGGTGCCGACGTCTTTGCTGAGTCACTTCTCGAACAACGTCTGAAGGGTAACGCCTCTCAACCGCGAGCTTTCAACTCAGTCTTCGGCTGGCTTCTTCTTGGGAAGTCCAGACTCGCATCGTCCAGTCTACTAGGAGTAGCCCCTTCTACCGTAGACGATAGTTTAAACAAAATTGTTCAACGTTTCTGGGAAATCGATAACGTTCCACAATCTTCCCGATTGACCCCAGAAGAGCAACGCTGTGAAAATAGTTTTCTCAGTAATCACTACCGTGACGAGACAGGTAGATATGTAGTTTGTCTCCCCTTCAAGGACGACGAGGAGCCAGTCTTTGAAGGTTCTCGAGAGATAGCCTTACGACGCTTTCATGCCATTGAAAGGCGTCTGTATCGCGATCACAATTTATACCAACAATACGTGGAGTTCATGACTGACTACATCGACAGTGGTCACATGACTCTGGTACCTGCCAAGCAAATGGGTCAAGGCAAGTATTATATACCGCACCATTGTGTGCTACGTCCCGACAGCGCTACAACGAAGCTTCGCGTTGTGTTCGACGCCTCGGCTAAAGATGCAACTTCCAAATCGCTAAACGACTCGCTGCTGACGGGACCGAAGCTACAATCAAATATCGTAGAGATCCTTCTTCATTTCCGTGAGCACGCAATTGTCTTCATGGCAGACGTGCGCCAAATGTACCGTCAAATCAACCTAGCTCCTCAACATCGTGATTATCAACGTATTCTCTGGCGAGCTCACCCAGATGAGCCTCTTCAAGAGTACGTATTAAATACCGTAACGTACGGAGTGTCTTCCGCTCCATTCCTGGCGTGCCGCTCTATTCAGCAACTGGCCAACGATGAGGGTCACAAGTACCCAAAGGCCAAAACCGTTTTAACTTCCGACATATACGTTGATGACGTCATATCCGGAAGCTCATCGCTGAAGGACGCCAGAGAAATCAAAACTCAACTCATCGCTCTTTTCGGTCTTGGCTCGTTTGAGCTCCGAAAATGGGTGAGTAACCGACCCGAGCTACTTAGCGATCTTCCCGCGGAGGCGTGTCTTTCAGAAGCAATCACTTTTACCGAAACTGAAGACACAACTATCAAGGTTCTGGGCCTTAAGTGGGAGCCTGCTTCGGATTCGTTCGTCTTTACCGTTAATCCATCTAATCAACCGTGCACCAAGCGAACGATTTTGAGTGAGGTTGCCAGAATTTTCGATCCTCTGGGTTTTCTATCTCCTTTGACAATTCATGCCAAATGTCTTATTCAAAAGCTTTGGATTCTAGGTCTTTCATGGGATGATAAGCCCCCACCGGAAATTATCTCTCAATGGGAAAAGTTCTCTGAACAGCTTCCTCAAGTTAGGAATCTTAAAATTCCACGTAAATACGCTACCGATAGCGCTCAATCATATCAACTGCATGGATTTTGTGACAGCTCCGAAGCAGCATATGGCGCCGTTATATACCTGCGTGTTATCGAGTCTGACGGCTCCGTTCGCGTCTTTCTCGTATGTGCAAAGGCTCGTGTAGCTCCTTTAAAACGTCAATCGTTACCTCGCTTAGAGCTGTGTGGTGCAGTTTTGCTTACAGACCTTATCAAATTTGTCAAGGACACGCTGCGGATTCCTGTCCATGACACTTATCTGTGGTGTGATTCCACCGTTACCTTATCCTGGTTGCGAGCTCCTTCTTCTCGCTGGGTGACATTCGTTGCAAACCGCGTAAGTCACATTCAAGATATCGTACCGACCGAGTGCTGGAGGCACGTACCATCTGTCACAAATCCTGCAGATGTTTGTTCGCGTGGGCAATTGCCTCACGATTTGCTAAACACTGCCCTATGGTGGGCGGGCCCAGAATGGTTGTCTCAACCACAGTCTGAGTGGCCAATCGATACATCGAAAAATCGTTCAAACGATGACAATGCGGTGCTCTCTGAGCAGCGTCGCACCACGGTTCTCGTTTCGGATCAAATCGAAAGCGTTAATCACACGTCTATAATTGATCGGCTATTCGAAAAATATTCTTCTTTAGATAAAATCTGTCGCATTATCGCTCACGTTCGCAGGTTTTGTAATAACATGCGTAACACTGTTCCGCGATCAGATAATCTTTCGTAACGGACGCTGAGCGTCATCGTGCGTTACTAATTATCGTCAAACATTTCCAACATCGTTGTTTTTTGGATGTCATATCCAAATTACAATCAAAGATACAGTTACCTCGCAGTTTTCGTAAACTAAACCCGTTTTTGGACGAGCAGGGTATACTCAGAGTAGGCGGGCGCCTATCGCGCTCCGATCTTGACTTCGAACATAAGTATCCCGCATTATTGCCCAAAAAGAGTGTTCTTACATCAGCTGTAATCGAATCTATTCATCGAAACAATTTTCATCCCGGTCTGAACACAACCAACTATCTGATTTTACAACAGTTTTGGATACTTGCGGCAAAGCATGCTGTACGTCATCATCTTTCAAGATGCATAAGATGCTACCGTCTTAAACCGAAACCTTTGCAACCCTTTATGAGCGACCTTCCGGCCTTTCGTGTCAATCAGGCAAAACCCTTCTCTGTCGTAGGTGTCGATCTAGGAGGGCCTTTTCGAATTAAGCTCGGGCTTCATCGTGGTGCTAAAATCGATAAAGCGTACTTGTGTTTATTCGTATGCTTGAGCACAAAAGCAGTGCACCTTGAGGTGGTTTCTACTTTATCGACTGACGGCTTCATCGCGGCATTGCGTCGCTTCGTTTCTCGTCGCGGCCGCTGCAATGTTATTCACTCTGACTGCGGTACGAATTTCGTTGGTGCAAGTTCACAACTAGCGTCATGTATCGAACAAGCCTCTCATGCGGAAAAAATAGATTTTAAACGTAACGTACCTTCTGCTCCCCACTTTGGAGGGTGTGGGAAATCCAAATCAAAGCCGCAAAGAGTCATTTGTACCGTATTGTTGGCGATCAGGTCTTAACGTTTGAAGAGCTTACCACACTCTTCGCTCAGATCGAATCAATTTTAAATTCGCGGCCTTTGTGTCCATTGAGCTCGGATCCCAACGATTTGAACGTTCTTACGCCCGGTCATTTTTTAACGCTGGAACCTCTTACAGCAGTTCCTGACTTCGACTACAAGGACGTAAAAATCAATCGACTAAATCGATGGCAACTTATCCAATCTTTTCAACAACAATTTTGGAAACGCTGGAAAAATGAATATTTACATGGGTTAACTCAGCGAGCAAAATGGACCACGGACTCAACACCGTTAATTGTAAACTCAATCGTACTTATAAAAGAGGACAATCGGCCTCCTCTTCAATGGGCATTAGGACGAGTTGTTTCCTTGCATCCTGGCCCTGATGGGGTAGTTCGAGTCGCAACCGTTAGAACAGCCAGGGATCACTCGCTTAAGAGACCTTTGGTCAAACTATGTCCTCTACCCTCCGTATAATCGTTTCAACTTATCATTTGTTAGCTTTTAAGTTTAGAATAATAACTTAAACATATTTATCGTTAATTACCGTTTCTTATTCTTACTCTAGGAAAATCCTATTGGTATTTTGGTGGGCGGAATGTTCCGTTTTCAACGCAAATCTTGTTTACCTTTCAATTTGAATTTCGCGCGCCTTACCGATGCACTTATCAATCATCACAATTCGCTGTGCTGCAGTTCTATTTAGCCAATGGGGCGCCCGGACTTCCGCTGGCGCATGCGCAGATCCTACCGGTGTCTGAGAGATCAACGCCATAGGCTGGTAGCAGAAGGCTGGTGGCAGAACCAGTAAAAACCTCTCCGTGTCTGTACGTGAAAGCGAAGGCGCGCGCGCATCAAACATTACATTTTACTCAATTATTCTTAATAAAACTTCAAGTGCTCAACAGTGTTTTTGGAACTTTATAATCGTGTGTGGCTGGCCGGCTAGGTGTCTAAAGGAAGAACTATTCGTGAGGAATCGTGCTCGAAGCCTGCCTACATGGTAAGTGGTTTGTGCATTGTTCCTATTGTCTAAATCGTCTGTAGCAACGCTTATTAACGGCGAATGCTTTCAATAAGTATTCGATCCAATGTGGTGATTGATAGTGTACTCTAATTTCTACTTATCGAATCAATTTAGCCACATACATAGAATCACGTCTTTATTCCTTACGGGGTAGACAGAGCCAAAAGTCGTGAGACTCGCCACGCTTAGCTCTCTGATGGAATGGAGATTGTGCAGAACAACTACGCTCTGCTGCCAGAAAATGTGCGCAGAGAATCCGGACAAACGAAGCGCCGTGAACCTCTTCACCGAAAAAGACCAGATTTTAAGTGGAGACCTATAGGTCCCCAAAAAAGCCCGATGATACCCGACGGTAAAGATTATATACGGCACTGCGTCTGTCCGACTAGAGCCTAAAACCTAACCTATACGCAGTCTGCTACCACTATAGCTTATAAAGGGAGCTATAGGGCCCTATATAATAACCTAACTTAATAACTACAACCACCCACAAACCCAAGGGTCACTTACCAAACTTAATCTTCTGCTCTTCGGATCCAATCTTGAGTGTCTTCGGAAAGGGGGAATGCGGTCCCTAAACACCAAACCTACCCCGAGATCTCAATTCCCCAGAACAAACAAATAGATTTCTTCCCGAAGTTGGCTCGGCAACAGATGTCGGCGTCCCCAGGCAGCCACGTTTCGCATCTCACAAGAAACAGTCACAATAACAGGGTTTTTCACCAACACGAACGTTCAATAGTTATTTAACAAAAGGAAGCTCACAATTATAACTCAAATCAGTTATTACAAACAAAATTAACGCCACGCCGCGCGGCTTCAAAATGCAACAACCCAAGATGGTGGCTATATCACCGCGATATTTCCTGCGACACAGCCTCGTGTGCGCGCGTTCAAAGGACCACTGAATGTCGACGGCCGGAAGCCGTCCGCGCAATGTTGCCAGCAGGCAAAACAAAGGCCTGCTATTCACGGCACAGCACACGCTCAATGCAATGCTTAGATTTAATAAACATCAACAAGTTTATTACAAACATCCCCCCGTCCCGGTCTGAGAAGCAGACCGCTAGCTTACTCTACGGGAAGGCGGGCGAGAGAGGTCACAGCTCTCCTTAAAATCGAACCGTCGACTAACACCTCAGCCACACGCGGAGTGCCATCTCCGCCAAGAATCAAACGTAATATGCGAGCTCGTCGCCAAAGCAATGAGGGCAAATTTGCCTCTTTTAACAATACTAAATCACCCTCCCTGGGAGGCTCAGTCCTGTCTGTCCACTTCACTCTTTGCTGCAGCAAATGCAAATATTCAAGCGACCAGCGACGCCAAAAGTCCTGGCTCATTTGCTGCAACATTTGAAAACGCGACAGCCGATATACGCGTTCATCCTTCCACGGGTATTCGGGCAGGGCATTCAACGGCCCTCCCACCAAAAAATGACCAGGGGTGAGAGCTTCCAAGTCATTTGGATCTGGAGATAGCGGACAGAGAGGACGAGAGTTGAGGACCGCCTCAACTTTACAAAACACTGTGGCCAGCTCTTCAAAAGTTAGAGCCGTTTCTCCGATAATGCGGCGGAGGTGGGTCTTTGCGGATTTCACAGCCGCTTCAAAATCCCTCCCCAATGGGGGCAACTTGGGGGACTAAACTTCCAGGTTATTCCCCTTTGGGCAGCAATTTGACTTAAACTAGTACAATTTTTATCAATAAACACAGAAACATCCTTAAGATAATTTACAGTTCCCTTATAGTTTGTGCCATTATCAGACCTAATAAGGGAAGGTAGACCTCGACGCGAAACAAAGCGATCCAACGCGGCGACGAAGGCCTCCGTAGTCAGAGCCGATACCACCTCCAAATGGACAGCCTTGGTGGCCAAACAAACAAATACACACAAATAGCCCTTTACAATACGGGCATTACGAAAGGGAGAAGCCTTGATCGAAAAGGGACCGGCAAAATCGGTTCCAACGCCGTCAAACGGCCTCGAAGGTCGGATTCGATCAGCGGGCAAATCACCCATCTGTGGTTGCATCGTGGATGCCTTCAACCTATAACATGCAATACATCGAAACAGGACACTACGGATTGCTCTTCGGGCAGACAAAATCCAAAATTCGCGTTGCAAAATAGCCAACAAAGCATTGCACCCAGCATGGGCGTTACGAATGTGTCGATCAGACATCAAAAGCTGCACCAAGGGTCCGCCCTTGGGCAACAACAGAGGATGGCGAGTCTCATATGGAAGATCCGCCTTCCGGAGCCTGCCTCCAACCCGAAGAAGCCCATCCGAGTCGATGTACGGGTTCAAACGAGCGACCGCGCCCTTCAACTTAGCGCGTGCTTCGCGCAAAATACGAAGCTCTGACTCAAACCGTCCGGTCTGCACGACACGGACCCAATGCAACAATGCGCTCCGGCGCTCTTCTGCACCTGCAATCGGCTCCAACCGCTTTGCCTGTGGGTTTCTACAATTATGTATGAAACGCTTAATCCAACTGGTAACACCCAGAAGCTTATCCAAGCTACTATACCGAGCAAGTAGCCAATCCGGCTCCGACGTCGTCTCAGCGACTACAGCATGTACACGGAGCCCAGTCAAACTCAAAGAAGTAACATCTGTCTGACAGACAGGCCAAGAAGTTTCTGATCCCATCAGCCACTCTGGGCCCCACCAGAGCGGGTGTGACACCAATTCTGGTGCCGTACAACCTCGGGAAGCACAGTCCGCTGGGTTAAGCTCTCCCGGCACATGTCTCCATGTTATATCAATTCCGATATTCTGGATTTGGGAAACCCTGTTTCCAACAAAAACCTCCAAGGTATGTGGGGCCGCGCGCAACCATGCAAGCGCGACCTGGCTATCCGACCAGGCGAAGATGTCTCGTATCTCGACCGTGGCCGCCAGCTCACTGGCAACGTGATGCAACAATTTAGAGAGAAGGTGAGCTCCACTCAACTCAAGCTTGGGAATAGTCAGCCTAGTCCTGATGGGGGCGACCTTGCTCTTCCCTAACAAAAGCGAGACATTGACCCGGCCATCGGCGTCAACTGTCCGCATATAGACTGACGCGGCGTAGCCTCGCTCCGACGCGTCACAAAAGCCATGCAGGCTGGCTCGATATTTCCCGGGGGCAATATTCGACGAGGCAAGGCAATCCGATTGACTTCCTTAATCGATGAAAACAACTCGAGCCAATCATCCAATGGAGGACCAAACAGCGGCTCGTCCCACGAGACGCCCAAAGTCCAAAGTCTCTGAAGAAGACACTTCGCAGAGAATATTACTGGACTGATCCAACCGCTTGGATCAAACATACGAGCTATTACTGACAACACCGTTCTCTTAGTCCAGACCTTTGGTATTTCCAAGTCCACTTGGAATGTGAAAATATCGGTTAGCGGCTGGTACTGCATGCCCAGCACCGCTATCCTGTTGGGATCATCCACATCCTCAAACAGGTGAGGGTTCTGTTGGTGATCCTCCGGGATCCCTTCTAGAACTCTAGGCTCATTGGACAACCACTTACGTAGCTCGTAGCCACCCGTTTTCAATATTTCAATCAATTCATCCCGCAGTAGGAGGGCCTCCTCAATACTTTGGGCTCCGGTGCACACGTCATCGACATACAAGTCACGTGACAGCACGGAAGCCCCACGGGGAAAGCGGATCCGTTCCCGCTCTGCCAATTCAAGCAATGATCTGATGGCGATATAGGGACTAGATTTCAAACCATACGTGTTTGTGTTGAGTTCATACACCGTCACAGGATCCTCAGGGCGCTCACGCCAGAGTATCAACTGGAATCGCCTGTCCTCAGGATGTATGACTGTCTGGCGGAACATCATCCGGATGTCCGCACCAAAAACCACTTGATGTCTTCTAAAGTTCAAGATGATGTCAATTATGTCCCTATGCAATTTGGGACCTGAATGCAAACATAGATTCAACGAAACTCCGTTCGAAGTGGGTGCGGACCCATCGAAGACGGTCCTCAATTTGCCCGTTGAGGCCTTCACCACCGCGTGGTGGGGCAAGAAATAATGCTCAGTTGAGCTCCAATCAACTCGAGCCGGAGACATGTGACCCAAATCCTCGTACTCGCGCATAAATTCAATATATTTATCGCGAAGTACGTGGTCACGCTGCATGCGTCGCTCCATGGACAGCAGTCGTTTCTCCGCAAGCGCCCTACTGTGCCCTAGGCTAGGACGAGAGGCAACAAAAGGTAACCTAGTTACAAACCGACCGGAGGGCAACCTCTCCGTGGTCGATCGAAAAAGGGCTTCGCACTCAGCGTGTTCCGAATCCATCCTGGAACTCATAGGTGGCTCCTCCACCTCCCAAAACCTTTGCATGGTCTTGGCCAAGGACGCAGATGCGACGACCGGTGGCTCCTCCACGGTGCTATTATCAAACACAGGGCCCATCAGGGCGAAACCAAAGATAGTAGACACTGCCATCAGTGAAGACGAACCCAGAGCTTTCTGGGTACCCAACAAAATCCAACCCAATACGTCCGAGCCCAGGAGCAAGTCCACTGGGCCGGGATGAAAGACAAAGGGGTCGGCCAAATCCAGACCCGAAACCAAAGACAACACACCCGGCGGTATGTCTGTCGAGGGGTGCCAACCCGCAATGGTATCCATTACCATAGCCGAAGTCGTGATCCTCATTGTGGAGGACTTCAGCGAAGAAAAGGTGACAAGTGTCTGGCCCGTCAGACACTTCACTTGTATGCCACCAACTCCAAGAAGTGGCACAGGCGAGTCTTCCACGACTAAACCTAACTGGTGTGCCACTCGAGTGGTAACCAAACTGCTTTGAGCCCCTGAGTCCAACAGAGCTCTCAAATTAATGGCTTCCCCCCTACGACCCCATACGCGGACCACCGCGGTAGGGAGCAGAACCGTCCGCGCCTCTGTCCCAGCAAGGGACCAAGCTAGTTACGGGCTCCCAACTCTCTCCAAACCAGGGGCGCGCCACTGACCCGGATAGTATGGCGGGCGAGTGCACATCCCCATCTGAGGGGGGGCATAACCCGCGGCCCGGCCATACATATGGTACGGCGGGTGGTACTCCAGCCGTGGGTACTCGTGCAGCGGCGGAGAAAACCGCTGCGGCTGCATGTGTTGGGTATTGGTAACCCGCGTGGAGGGGGGTGTCCCCACTCTCACGTCCGATCTAGGGCCCCCGCCCATGGGGGCCCTATCCGGGGCCTGGCCAGCCACATACTGGCCATGACCTTGAGGCGCGTGGTCCCGGTCCGCCAAGACCCGCGCAGGTACGCGACACCCCTCCCGAGGGGGGTGCGACGAGCGAAGCCGCGTCCTCCGTCCGATGGTGGAGGGCTTCGCGCAGGAGCGCCCCCGCCCATAGGGGACCCCTGCCTCAACAACCGGGGGCCATCCCCGTTCCGGTTCATGCAGAGCATCACGTGGTGCAGCCCACGGCATGCACTGCATGGTATGGCTCTGGGACAGTCACGTGCATAGTGACTGCCCAAACAGTAAAAGCAAAGTTCATGCCGCCTTGCCATGCGGCGCCGATCTTGTACTGGCAGTCTCTGCCAGTCCCTGCATTGCAGCAGGCTGTGGCCCATCCGGCCACATTGCAGGCAGTCCGCGTCCCCCGCGACTGCTGCCGTGTGTGCAACCCGCACACCAGCTCCACGCGGTGGCGGTTGCCGTCCCTGTTGGGGCCTACGTTCAGGCGCTCTGGATGGCGCTGAGTCCGTCATGGTATTCTCAGCCGCCCGTGCCTCAAACTCCAAAAACTTCACCAAGTCAGTGAATGTTGGTAGGGTGGTGCTATCCCGTTCCGCATTTTCGCGCTCAAACCGCGAGCGGATGTCATTGGGTAATTTGCCCAATACAATGTGCACCAGCAAAAAGGACCATTGGTCCACCGGCAGCCCCAGTGTGCGGAGCGCGTTACAGGCCACTGTAACGGGCGTGAGCAACTGCAGGCGCAACTGTGCCCTGTTGGCCACCTTGGGCAGGGCCATCAACTGTGCGGCGTGCGCATCCGCTAACAAACGTAAATTTTGGTAGCGGGAGTTCAATAACTCCCAAGCCGTATCGTACTGGTCGTCCTCCACCCGGAGGTGCTGGATGAGCGACCGCGCTTCATCCTCCAGAGTGGAGAGGAGGTAGGCCATCTTCTGGGCCTTCGACAAATCCTGTCGTGCTACGACCAGGGACTCAAACATATTTTTATATGCCACCCACTCCTCCATCCTACCCCCAAAGTGGGACAGCTGAAGGGTGGGGAGCCGACCAGTAACCGCTGGTCCTTCCTGTCTAACAGGTGTGCGAGGGGCTGGTCCGCCAGCCTGTCTCGCCCTTATTGCGGCCGCCGCCTCCACGATGTCATCGTGCAGACTCAGGATCTGGTCCAGGTCCGCCACGTGACCTGCGTAGACCTCCGGGGTAAGGTCGGCTTCGGTAAGCGCCGCCATGGCCGCTTCCGCGTTGTTCAATCGTGAGCGGAGCTGATCCGCTCTTTCCAGTATAGCGGCCTCCCTGTCCTTCCGGGACAGGAGTCCACCGGCCGTCACAAACCATCTCAATTCGTTGGCGAGTGTCGCCTTAGCATTGGGGACCTTCGCCATCGCGTCAAGTCACAAACAAAAAATAACAAAAGGTAAATAAAAAACAACAAAATCAAACAACTACACGAAGAACCGCGGTAGGTATGAGAATGGCACAAACCCGGAACGCACGGTACAAACCGCAAACAAATACAAAAAAGGTTACAAATATTCTTATACAAACAAACTAAGAAAAATCTAATAATTTTTACAAACAATTAATTATTTTTTACAAACGAACAAATAGAGGGTAGATAAACTACGCTCTGCTACCAGAAAATGTGCAGAACAACTACGCTCTGCTGCCAGAAAATGTGCGCAGAGAATCCGGACAAACGAAGCGCCGTGAACCTCTTCACCGAAAAAGACCAGATTTTAAGTGGAGACCTATAGGTCCCCAAAAAAGCCCGATGATACCCGACGGTAAAGATTATATACGGCACTGCGTCTGTCCGACTAGAGCCTAAAACCTAACCTATACGCAGTCTGCTACCACTATAGCTTATAAAGGGAGCTATAGGGCCCTATATAATAACCTAACTTAATAACTACAACCACCCACAAACCCAAGGGTCACTTACCAAACTTAATCTTCTGCTCTTCGGATCCAATCTTGAGTGTCTTCGGAAAGGGGGAATGCGGTCCCTAAACACCAAACCTACCCCGAGATCTCAATTCCCCAGAACAAACAAATAGATTTCTTCCCGAAGTTGGCTCGGCAACAGATGTCGGCGTCCCCAGGCAGCCACGTTTCGCATCTCACAAGAAACAGTCACAATAACAGGGTTTTTCACCAACACGAACGTTCAATAGTTATTTAACAAAAGGAAGCTCACAATTATAACTCAAATCAGTTATTACAAACAAAATTAACGCCACGCCGCGCGGCTTCAAAATGCAACAACCCAAGATGGTGGCTATATCACCGCGATATTTCCTGCGACACAGCCTCGTGTGCGCGCGTTCAAAGGACCACTGAATGTCGACGGCCGGAAGCCGTCCGCGCAATGTTGCCAGCAGGCAAAACAAAGGCCTGCTATTCACGGCACAGCACACGCTCAATGCAATGCTTAGATTTAATAAACATCAACAAGTTTATTACAAACAGAGATTCAGGTATAGTGACAGATTACTAGCCCAACGCCTATGAGTGGAGGAATTCCCAGTTTAAAACCCTTTCCCTCAATTGACTTTCACAATCTGCGCGGGAAGAGAAGCAGCTGGCAAAACATAGAAATGTTTTTTCTTCGCTCCCAGACCAGCATGGAAGCACTGCACTTATTTCATTTTAAACTGCGTGTTATTACAGGCTTAATTCAACATCGCTAAAACATATATATATTTTTTATGAATTTGGTTCACATCACCATCAGGGATTTTTGGGATATCCGAATATAGTTTTGTTTTAACACTGTTTTCATTTCTGTTTTAAAAGTAAAACACTTCCAATAATCTAAACTACGTTTATTCCTATTGCGTAAACAATCTTACCATGTCTTTTTATGATTGTACAACAATATAAATTAAAATAGACTTTTTAGGAAATTACTTTAGTGGTTCATAAATGTTTTACTTAAGAATGTTTAGATTTGAACTAATATTTGATTTATTTTCAACGAAATTCAACAAAAAGTACTGTGAATATTGTTTACTTAATATGACAAGTAAGAATAAATGTAGTTTACTTTACTCCCATCTCACCAAAGACAATCAAAAAATCCCCATATCATTTATACGCGTCACGGCATCACCCAAAACCGATTTCATTAGTGCTTAATTAAATGAGCTCCGATATTTAATATCAGCTTCCTTACCATCTTATCATCAATCTCTGTCCTCCAACAATATTAGCTCCAAGATTGATGCCAGCCTTTGTCTGTTTCATTGTTAGTACGATATTAAAAAAATCACGATTGCTTATGTTACATCCTGAAATACTAGAATGAACCTTGCTGTGTGCGGAATAAATGCTAAATTTGAGTAACTCTTGTATTCGTCATTCAGAATTTTCTCTTTGCAGTTGTTAGCGTTAGCGAATGCCTTATTTCAAAATTCGATCGATCTCTAGTGGTCTTTGTAGGTATGTTTTTTTAAAAGGTGTTACATTATTACGGTAAAAGCACAGAATTAATATAAGTAATACGTACAGAAAGGAAACTCCCTGCCCCTCCCGCAATATGGCACACCCCTGCACCCCCCGCACTTCTCACCCGTTCTTTTGTGTATTGGGACGCTATGGCTATGAAAACGCACACATTAACGTGTTACTGACGTGTTCATGGATATACAGTTTCATTTGTAGTAGTAGTAGGTACATTTGACGCCCGTTTCTATGATGCGCCCGCCCTGTGCTAAAAGCAGGGCTTGCTAACCTGGTTAAAATTCTAAACCAGCTCACTCGATGCGCCATACATTTAAAAAAAGAGCGTTTTAAATCAGTTACGGTTGAGCAAAACCATATATTATTTCTGGTTATGTTCAAAGCGCGATATCATTTCAGTTCCTGTTCAAAATACCGGAAAGACCCAAAACATTTCGCTCTTTTCGACGATCGTGTTCTATCTCGCTCTAACTATGATTATTTCTCATTCTCGCTCGATATAAATCTAACCAATCTACACGTTGAGACTTGCAAATGCGTAAGTGAGATAAAACGCTGAGCGATATAGCCGTCCTTGTCACTCGCCCGCGCGGGATTAACCAGGTAATTTCCGCTCGCGAGACCGATTCAAAAGGGTTTTCACTCCGATCGTAATGGCCCGAGCGTTACTGCGTAACCAGGTCAAAACACTTATTTTTTAGGTTTTTTATTAACCGGTTTCAAGCCCTGGCTAAAAGTTATACTTAAAATACCTTTCTCATTAAACTGTGAGAGGACACTAAAGGACTGATTTCAAATGCTGTTCAGCTCGATGTTTGACGATTTTTTTATACAAACCCACCCTATAAAGAAAAATTATTTGATGATACAAATGAAAATATTTTTAAAACAAGTTTATTCTGAATAAAAAATCTCTTTGAGCATAATAAAATAACGCACAAAAGAACAAGCACATTATTTTACCAGCACCCCAAAAACAGCATTATCCATCATGAAGCTAAACAAAAATATCCAGCCAAGTGAGATTTTTTAGCACTCTTTTGCTGAGGGTTCCGTATAGGTTGATTGTCCGTATTTGATTAGGAAAAAACCATAAAAACGTTGCTCTTCTGCTTTTTCAATCTATACTTATTACGATTTCTGTTATGTATGCCTACTTACATAAGTCACGAAGAAGGTTTTCTGCATTTTAAAAGCAAATAAAAATTTGCTTATTTCAGGATGTTTGGTATAAAACTTTAAAATAAATTACACAAAAATAAAATACTTACACAGGTACTAATTTTAGGTCCCACAAATTAGAACTCAATGTACCTTTTCTCCTCCGTAAACCTGTGGGTTTACTATTATTAAAAAAATCACGTTATAATAATGAGTAAATAACTTGGACTGTACAAAGAAAAAATGAAATATATAAGAAATGCATGAGACCTAATGTATAAATCAAATCAAATCATTTATTTGCAATAAATAGGGTTACAAAAGCTGTTACAGATAGATTATAACAACAAATGAATGCAATAAAGAGAATGAAAGATCGCTTGTGTTAACACGATAAACTTTTGACAAAGCACTTGGTCAACTCACCGAGGTATCTTAATGTGATTGGGATAGCGTATGATGATTCGATTGTAACAGGGTGTAAAGGAGTGGAACTCCCTGCCTGCGACTGTGTTCCCGAGCACATACAACCTGCAGCTCTTCAAAACCAGAGTGAATAAGCTGCTTCTGGGTAAGCTCGCTACACCGTAGACCTCATCTCTGCTCTCGAGCAAGATTGTGGTCAAAATCAAATCTATTTAAAAAAAAAAAAGCAGGATTGGTCTCAAATTTGCCCAGGGAACCCTAAAGTCGGTCGGTCCGTTCTTTGATGCATTATAATATAATGTCACGTTGACCACTCTCGTGTCGTGCCCGTACGTGACCGGAGTGGGAACACGGTGACAGATTATGTGGATTTCCATGGGTTTTGGAGATTTTAGGGCTTTATATTACAGGATTTATTTTATTTTTTGGATTTTCACATTTTCGAGTTGGTCTTGAAAAAAATTTCATTTATTGAATTTGATTTTTCTCTTATTATTCTGATCCCCTTTCGAGCAACAAGGACTTCCGCGAGTAGAAGTCCGTGTCTATGGATCCCTCAAAGTTAAACTTATTAAATAGGTACTAGCTTTTGCCCGCGGCTTCGTCTGCGTGAATTTTCCACGGGAACAGATCTTTTTCCCGGGATGAAAGGTACTCTATGTCCTTCTCAGTACTTCTAACTATGTCTTCTTATTCTTTCTTCCGTGCTTGGTCCCAATTTACTTGGGGTCAGCCCTCCTAGTAAGTCTGCGCCACGCCGCACGGTCGCACTTCAAACTATGTGTATGCGAAATTTCAGGAAGATTGGTTAAGTAGATAAAGCGTGACGTGAAGAGGTAACAAACAAACAAACTCACTTTTGCATTTATAATATTAGTTAGGATTAGGATTTTTAATTCAGGTCCTATCTATCGTTAATGGTAAAGTTTACACAATGGTTCAGACGGGAATTAAAAATAATACGTATTAGCAGTGCATCGGTTAGGGGAATCGGTTAAATTATGGTATGGTATGGACCCAAATAGGTACTGTCAAACTCTGAAATCTGACCCCTATCTCACCGAATCCTATCTCAGGGGGTCAGGTATCTGCAGCTGACTGTACCATAACTATAAACATTTTAAGAGTAGAGACGTAATTTGTTTTTATTATATTATTATATAGATAAAATATTTTCATTTCGTAAAAATTGACCTTGTGATAGCAAACCAGTTTACTTGTATTGATGTTTGAGTAACCGATGTGGTCTGACGATATTAAGAAATCGTAGCAAGACGTTGTATGCATTTATGCAGTCCGCTTTCAACTGGTCCCTGTGGAAGTCAATGGGAAAGACTTATTTCCAGTAGTAGACTTCCTTACTTCTTATGACTGAGATGATGATGACCTTCATATCGAAGCGGCAATTTTTTTTTCAAGAGTCAGAAATGGTTAACAAAGAAAACGGAGACGTGAAGTGAAATCATTCTTATTATTTACACAACATGATTGAACTGTAGAGCGATCACCACGTAGCTCACGATCACTCCAAACGAAGTGGGCAACATCGCCATGCCTATCGGGTAGGACATCAGCTTCAGCTCCAGCGGGTCCAGCTTCAGGAAATGGAGGAAATCCTTCACTTCTTTATTCACTGGTGAATTTGGAACTGCAAAACGGAGTCGTATAAAATTTATGACAAAATATTTATAAGCGAATAGCCGCGCTTCGGGGCTTGGCTCCCATTAGAATTACGGGATAAAAGTACCCTTTGTGTAGTACTATTTCCAGTATTTTTCTACCCGCCGTCGTGTACCAAATTTTATCAAAATCTGTCCAGTAGATTTTGCATTTGCGTTTTCCCGAAATTCTCAAGGGAGTAAAGCCCCTGGGCACGGCTTGTAAATAAACAAACAATTCATTCATAATGAGAAGAAATGACAAAAAGTACTGACGAATTTCGAATACAAAATGATATTAACATAATTGATTGACATGACACAATCAGGTGCCTATTCATTAAACATGTCAATCCAACATGTTGTCAATTCAGAAAATATTATTGTTACAAAAAATGTAATAGAAAAGAAAAAAATCGTCAAAAACCGATGAAAAAATTAAAAAACCATTAGCAGAGTTGTTCAATAGGTACTTACTGATCAGCAGCAAATTATTCATTTTGGCCAGTGATATTTTCAGAATGACAAATTGGTTATTTAGGCGTTGTCCTGCGAACATGATTGGTACTATCACCACGATTTGGTAGCCGAGACTGCAAGCCATCTGCTGTCCATCAAACAAGTCATATTGAGCCTTAAAATGAAAAAAAAATTGAAAGATTGGCCTTAATCCTTTTCTCCATAAATGGCGCAAAAAAAGAAGGTGAAATAGTCTTTCCAGCCAAAAGAACAGTTTCATTTATTTATTTATTCAAAAATTACTTACAACTACCATTACAGGTTTTCACCTAAGCGATAGTATAGACTTATACAGGGTTATTTGTATTAAACGCAAAACCTTCCTAAGGGTGAAAGTACTCATAAATATGAACATCTTTTTGTATGGGACCGACTCTGAAATCTCAAAAAAAAAATCAGCTGTTCCATACATTTTGGGCGAGTAGGTATTGCAAATTGTATGGAACAGTTGGTTTTTTTTTTGAGATTTCAGAGTTGGTCCCATACAAAAAGATGTTCATATTTATGAGTACTTTCACCCCTAGGAAGGTTTTGGGTTTAATACAAATAACCCTGTATGTATATACTACTATACTACTTAACTACAACCCAGCATGTGACAAATAATGTGACCTTTGTGAATTCACTCAATGAGCACGAGAATTAGTTTCAGTTAATTTTGACATGTTTTCTAATATCAAAATAAAAGATAAGACGATAGAAATTAGATAATAGCAATTACCTGTTTTATAAGAATATTAGCCATTCGATATGAGACAACAATCGAATAAAACAACGCCACACTGAAGGACAATAACATCTAAAATAATAAAATGTAATGATAAATCTATTAGAAAAAAATTACAGTAATCTTGAAACTGACACTAAAGAGCAGAACGAGTGAGAACCTGAAACATTTGAAGGGACGAGTAGGCATAGGGTGCGATTTCAGAGGACCAGGACCTTTAGACGAAGTCAGATTTTAATATCGAAATCGAAGTTCGCAAACGCTAAAATGTATGGGATGACATAAAAATCACGTGGTCGATCGCAATCGTCATCGCAAGTTCATAGAGAAAACGATTCGAAACCATAGAGTAACGAACTGTTTTATCGCTTACTGCCATACATTTGACATTCGCTTTCGCTTTGATGACGGATGAAAATTGTTTTTATCATCTGTCGAAACGATTACAAACTTAGATATCGTATCGCTTCGAATCAAATGAAACTTTGGCTAAACCTGCAGTACTGTAGGTTCTAACCCATTTATTCAAGACTAGAACAATACTAGAAATACTTGAGATTACGCAGTCGATTGTTTTGAAATTTTAACTTTTCCCTCTTTAGTAGAATATAAATATAGGTACAGTGAGTACAGTCCGATTAGAATCAAAACTTGGGTCGGGCTTTAGCAACTTCACTCCGGTCTCTCTTACAAATGTATATGTAGTGAAGTTAGTTTCGTATGATTTGAAATGGTTTTGAATGACAAGCTGACAACTTGTCAAATATTACAAAACCCGATAGCATTTAGGTATATTGCATAATATATGTATGTATGTTGTAGAACTTATTGCCCAAAAAATAAGTGTATCATGTATCATTTAACATAAATGAGAAAATTAGGAATGTTGCTGTTTCTGATCAATGCAGCTAAAATTAAGTCCACCATTTGTACATAATTAATTAATAAAATAAGTAATTATCCAAAAATATTAATAACAAGGTTAGTAAATTAATTAAATAAAATACCTGGTTTGCGTAACAACTATTGAGTTTTTTGCTACTATTCAACAAAAACTGGTAAAGTTTAGCCCATTCTTTGACAGATTTTTCTTTGAATGCAATACTTTCCTCAGAATTATTTTTTATTTCGTCAATTTCTTTAAGCATTCCAATAACAGATTCATTCAACATGATAAATAAACTTCCAACTGTATATATTAATGAGTAAAACATGACAAACTCAAAAATCCATCGGCCCTGAAGCCACGCCTCGTAAAACGATCCGATTATAAAATAAAAATAATCTGCACGAGTTTTTTGATTAGGTGCAAGATATATATTACAAAATGTCGAAAAAGTTGTATATATACGCAAAGTAATATATGAAAATCCATGCACAAGCCATACTCTTTTTACTGTTTTTAACATATTATTATGGATTTTATTTTTCACAAATAGACTACAGACGTAATTCACATTATGTAACAGAGAAACGAAATTTTTTGACTCTTGTAACGCAAAAAAAATTATTACGATACTATTTATAAACGTCATAATCTGAAAAAGTAGTGAAACTTTGGATAAATCTTGTTTAAATAACCCGTAAGTCAACTCGTATATGTTACGGACAAATATAATTACAGTAAGTATTATTTCAACTAATATGCGAAATGTAACTGCAAATTTAGTTTTTAGACTCATATCACTAAAATTACGATAAATACAGAAAACATTTTCCACTAAAACTAATTTATCTAATAATTTTTGACTTTGAGACATTTTTTGTTTGTCTAAAAAGGTAAAATTTAAAAACTGCCGTACAATATGTTGAACTCGCTTAAGTAAAAAACGAATGAGTTAGAATTACTGCCGTTCATTTATTGTCCTTCCTAGAAGTATGGCAAAGAACAAACACTTACTTAATTGACCAAGTTAATCAAATATTAATGTTAATGGTAGTATTTCCATTGGACAAATTGAAGGTCTTCGTAGGTATCCGACTATGACACGTGATGACACCGCTCCCGCCCGGCTAAATTACATTCATTGCAACAAAAATATGTGTAGGTACGCAGAATTTAAAAAAAAAAAGCAAATATAAGTGCCTGCTGTATTTTATACGAAAATATCAGATTCTCACTAAAAGAAGTGTGATAGCTAAGTGTAAATTCGATTTCAAACGGAACTATGCGTCAGCTTCAGTCATGTCATATGTAGCTAACTGGCTGCTACAAAATTACGTGTCTGGAGTACGCACTACTTGCTAGCAATAATAGCAATGTAAGTATTATTTAGTTTCTAAGCTTCTTGATCCTATTCATCGTAATTCGGAACACGCGTGAAACAAGCCCCTCAGTGCAGCTAAATCGACAACCGAATATTAAATAATGCCTCCCACAGAGGGTTGCCGAGTCCAAAACATATTGTATGGCAAGCTTTAGCCCTCGGTATGCGCAAATTTCGTTTTTCCACTTTTTATTTTCGTTTAGCCATCCAAATTTTTGAGAGGTATGTAGTCAAACCGCTGGAGTGTAAGGTCCTAAAAGATCTGGAGGCTCTCCATAGAGCCGACTGGCAGGAAGTAGCGCAGAACAGGAGCGGTAGCTTCTAAGTATCGGAGGCCAAAATCCTCTTTGGGTCGTCGAGCCATCGAATTAGGTAAGTACGCAACAGTGGACTTTTGCAGACTTATAAAAGTACAATAAACATGTATTAAAATAGGTACCTATTTATTTGCTAAGAATATATTAAAATAACTACTTGCGTAAATCTCGAGACGAAACATTTCACATTCGTGATATAATGTTCGGTAAATATATTTCGCCTCACATTCGTCTGACGCAAAGCACTGCCCGCCATTCTTTTCCTGCCCAAATCCCATAATATACTGTTGAAACCATACAGGAGATAAATACAGAGGCCAAGCTATCATAATATTTTATATTCAATACTGATTTTTTCACCAAATCATTTGCTTTTCCGCCAAAGCTACTCAATCGATGGATTTTTACGCACTGCTCTTTTTTTTGTTATTTTGACAAAATACTATCTACTATTCATTGTAGGAAAACCTTTTGTGACCTTGAAATAGATCGTAAGTAGGTAGTAACTTACTGTAATTTTTCACAAAATACTTTTAATGTTTGGAACTTCCATTAAATGTAGGGAAAACTTGGCCTTGAAAGTTTATAGTAAATTGAGGGCAATGCATAAGAGATGATCAACACGAAAAACAGTAGTGGGACTAAGTATATGACTAACAAAAAAAATATTTGCCACTAACTGCGCTGCGGAGCTCCGCTTACCTACGTGAAAATTTTAGGACAAAAGAAACATTCGTACACTATATGATGCATCTATGGCTATACCTGTGAACCAAATTTCATCGAAATCCGTTCAGTAGATTTTACGACATCCACACACACACTTGTGTGTATGGGTTGTACCCATATTTTCTCATTTATAATACCAGTAAGATAGTTCTATCTTACTGGTATTATAAATGAGAAAATATGGGTACAACTACCCATATTTTCTCATTTATAATACCAGTAAGATAGTTCTATCTTACTGGTATTATAAATGAGAAAATATGGGTACAACTACAACTAATTTACAGCAAAGTTAAACACATACATTCTCGCAGCTTTGTCTCTGCATTCGTCTACTTTATGTTGAAACTCCAAAAGAAAAATCATCATTGTTCACTTGGCTTTTCCCTTGATCCGTTTAGTGTTTTTGTTACATTTTTCTCTTCAGGGTCAAAAGAATACCAAAGCGTGGATTGCCCAGATAACTGGCGTAAATGGTTTGAACGTTTCAGTCATGTTTCTCTTTACACGACTGACCAAAAAAGGAGTGTTATGTTTTCAGGGTTCATGTATGTATGTATGTAATTTCTTTATTCCACCATAAGTCCTGAACGGCTTAACAGATTTTGATGTGAGAGGTATTGTTAGATTCCTTGCATAAGCCCGAATGACATAGGCTATGTAAGTTGTCAGTCGTGTTTTTTATTTTTAATTAATTAGCTTGTTTATTTATGACCGTAACACAAATTTAGATATGCATCATCTTATTTCTTTCATTTATAGTTTTTTTTTTTATAAAAACATGTTTTATTTTTGTTTATTTGCTAGATTCCCCAAAATCATTGTTATCGACTATTAATTTTAATTAATGAATTACTTACATGAAAATAAAAAAAGATCTCAATAAAAAAGTAACTATGTAACATTAAAATGTCCGTTTGAGGCCCGAGTCTTTTTCTACATCATCCATAGGTCCCTAGGGACGAAAGGCAACCTTACGCCTGTCTGACGCTGCATTTTTTATTGCGGTTAAGATCAGATATGGGTCAGGTTAGTCTTTTTGAAAACGACCACTTTCACCCTTGTAAATTTATTGAGTTTTAAAACACAAAAGTCGGAATCGGGGTCGTCCTTTTTTGCTATTTGCATGTTATTTTTGATATGTTTTTATGTGTCTCAAACTGGACGCGAGACGAAACTGCTGAACTTAGGTAACTTGAAATTATGCAATGAGGTTCTTTATAAATAAATAGAAAGAACATATTATTACTTTTTCTGTTACAATAATAAGTAAAAATTGATAACTTTTTTCTATTTCTGTTTACTATTATTTCTTGTAACTTGTTCTATTATATATTTTGTTTCAAACTTCTGGCTGTGACACTTTGTTTGCTTGAGTTTTTCTATTTCTTACTTTTTTTTCTACTTGTGAAGATTTGTAATTGGCTTTCTGTTTCTTATTTACACTACCTGTTCTAACTTCTTATGCTGAAAGTCTTCCTTAAATGTAAAATAAAATAAAAAATAAAAATATTCAAATAAAGGGGACTTACACGAAGTCCCCTTTATTTGAATTTGAAAATTTTCTTTTTAATTATGTCGTATTGCTCTACAGTACATGTACACTTGTTTTTCAATAGACGTCATTAATTTTCACATAAAAAACAACAGATTTCCAGTTGTATATTATTTTGATTTCTGTGGGCTGAAAGTAGACGTTTTCGACATTTCCGCCTTTTCCCTTCTATGATTAGGATAAAAAGCCTGAACGTCGTAGTGTTTGTTTAGGACGTTCACGATTACACTTGTCTTAAGAAACGTGCTCCAAAGCGTTATAGAGGTACAATGTGAATGAGGCATAACATTTTCAAACAAAATAATATAACAAAAGTTAAGTGGTTGCTATGTACTTAACAGAAATATCCTTTTTTTTGTTGAAATGGCATGTCTTTTTCCTATATATGAGAGCTTTCCTGTTTTTATCGTCACTACGTGGGTTGTATCGATGTATATGTTAGATCCATGGTTGTAACACACGCAACGAAATCTTTAAGAATGGTAATGGAGTGGTTTTGCCATTTGGCTTCTAAACTAATCAACAGCTTCAAAAGTAAACAGTTTTTAGAAGTCTGCCAATTAAAGAGCTCTCTAGCTAGGTAATTACTTTAAAATTACTTACATGAACTATTGATGTGACGCTTTCAGCAAGCAATGGCATATCTTGTTTCTCAACAGAGTTTTTACCGTAATTCTAGTACCTACCTAGTTAAACTTCATGTTACTATGAATATAACTAAAAGGACCTATCAACATCAACTTCTAGTTTTCCAAATCCAGCTGCCACGATCTATTAGTAATCAAGCCCACCATTTGTGGCCAATTGATCAAATTGATCAAAATCAGTTAGTGTCCTCAAGGCATTAGTCCGGCGGCGTTAAGACAAATCGCCCACTCAATATATCAGCGCTGAATGAAATATGCCGCTCAGATTATACTTGACAGTGGAACATTTCGCACTAAAACCTCATTTGCGCAAAGGACTGATTGAATTCATAGTTTCTAACTAGCTGTCGCCCGCGGCTTCGCCCGCGTGAGTTTCGCTTAGATGAAAAATCTCTCTTGGAGCTTTTCATCAGATGTTCCTAATCTTCAATTTTTATACGTCAGCAGAAAATGCTCATCAGGTTGAACGATTTTTGCTAAGGCGCCATTTCCATATATGTTATAGTGTAGCTGGTCTCTTGGAGCTTTTCATCAGATGTTCCAGATCTTCAATTTTTATACGTCGGCAGACAATGCTCATCAGGTTGAACGATTTTTGTTTTAAGGCACCATTTCCATATTACTTATAGTTTAGCTGTTCCGTTATGATTCTTCATCAGGTGTTCCAGTTTTCAAAATGAATTATAAGCCTATATGTTGCCCAGGCTTAATAGCTATACAACAAAAAAAGTTTCATTCAAATCCGTCCAGTAGTTTTTGCGTGAAACGCGTACATACATACAGACAGACAGACAAGAAATTCCAAATTTTTTTTTTTGCTTTCTATTGTTTGTTTTAGGTCTCCCTCTATCCATTTTAGTCAAAAATATTAAATGTACAGACGACAAAATATTTTTACTGTTTTATTATATGTATAGATAATAAAATACGTACTTAATAACGTAGTGAAAGCTCTAAAATTGAATGGAAAAAGTGTACAAGGCATTTTAATTTTCTCTCTGCATAACTGGTAAAAAAATCCTCCGGAAGTCCTCCTTTTCCGTGATCTTCAAAGAAAAGTTGGATGAAATCTGTTTCAATTGGCAATCAACCACCATACGTTTTAAAAGACACTCTTGCCACGTACTACCAAACTATGGAACCAACTTCCTGCGCCAGTGTTCACGAAAAATACGACATTGGAACCTTCAAAAAACGAGTCTACGGCTTCTTGAAAGGCTGGCAACACTTTTGTGCCACCATCAGCTGACCCGCTTATTTGTTTGCCGTCATAAAAAATAACAGAACAGTGGCATCGGACCGAGAAAAGAGAGAGAAAGCTACTGCTGCTGTGCCGGCTCCACACAAAGTAGGATAAGGAGTAGGCGGATGATGATGGCCAAAACTATTTATTATCAGAACTGGCCCTTGATTCTACAAATTACGAACATAGATGTCGTGCCTCAGTTATGTCGCAAAAGCTAAAGAAATCGTAATACAAATCAAACAAATCCGTATTAGAGCAACTAGGATTGCATGCTCCCTCGTGCTGGAATCATCGGGGAGATATTTCTAGAAGAAGAACGCACTTGTCCACACCTCCGCCTGTCCGCACGTGCTATGCGAGGAATGCTTCAACTGTGAGAGCCCAGCAGCTGCTCGGGGACATGCTCATCAAACACAATGAGGCAGATATATTTAATGGCTCTTTTGATATATTTACTTGAAATGTTATGACGTACCTAAATTCAATTAATTTTATAATATAATTAATGATTAAACGAACTTACCTGTACGTGAAGTTCTATCATAATTATACGAGGGCTTCGTCCGAAGGGATTAGCTTATAACACTTGTAGTAACGCCTAGAGTTCACCATTCATGCACTGTATTTGAGATATATACTTTTTTTTTTTTTTTTTTTATATGTAGGTACAGTCGGCCACAGACAAAAGTATACCACCTCCATCTTAGTATGAGGGCAGCCTGTTCTTTGTTTCCGAGCGCGTCGTTATCGCGCGTGTCGTCGGATTCACTCTAATGTTGGTTTTCTCTGTCTACGGTTTAAGAGTATCATGCAAAATTTCGTCAATTAAAATAAAGCTTCATTGGCTCAGCGGTAATCTCATTGAGCGTAGATTGAGAGACTGACTGTTCGAATCTTACGCGAACCAATGGTATGTGTTATGTTGTGTAGTGTTAAATGTATTTTCTTTTAAGTTTTATTCTTTTAACTTTCATTTTATATGTGTTAGTGACGAACATAATATTGATTTTTAAAGTTTATTTATCTGGATGTCTGAATGATAGAAAATTAAACAAAAGTCATTAATGGATAGGTAATAATTTTTATTTGTAGAACAACTTAATACAATAACAATACCATAATATGTTAATTTATTACAATGTTATGATTGTAGGTATATTTGATTTATACTTTATTTTTACATTATACAATTTATTTCTTACCTACAGACTACTGATACTTATATTTGAGTCGGATAAGGAGGTCAGCTTAATGATGAGATTAGTGAATAAACATGTTACATAGTAAGGAAATCTTATTTTTGTAACAATAACATCACTCTCATCACTTATTATTAAAATAGAAACTCATCTAAGTAAATAAGAATATAAACATAAATAATATACACCTAGTGCATTTATAGGCTATTTACTTATTAAAAAAAAATACAGCTAACTTGAGAACCTCCTTTTTTGGTTTTTGAAGTCGGTTGAAAAAAACTAACAAAGTGGCCTACCTTTGTTATCGATAACTCCTAGTAGCCAATATGCATACCAGCTACAATAATATTTACTATCCCTCCATAATATTCTATGGCCATCCTTATCCGACTTAAATGTTTTTTTATCAATAAATATTACGATAAATATTATGAATCCAATCGAAATTTAAATATTGCTAAGCAAACCTAACTCGTTCCCTTTCATGCGCAGGTGTCAGATCAATCTTCCTCACCAGCTTGCAACATTTGCCTTCAGATATAGCCCAGTTTTAACGACGATTTTTCTATTTGAGAGTAATGGTTGTTGCGAGATTACTCTCATTAAAATCTGTAATTTATCGATGCCGTGACTATGCGACAGGCAATAGTCCACTTCTTAAACACTGCATAACACTTGATCCACAGTCGGACACTCCGTATCTAAAAAAATAAAATTATTATTAACTTTAACCCTTACTAACCCATATCTATTTAACCTAATTCAACAATGGCTAAAAATACTTACGGTTATATCCATTTCACGAGCACCAATACTCATATTTTGTTCATAACAGAACAATAATTGTTGCCTTAACAAACATTGTTAAACGCATAATTTTATACTTTTAAAGAATACAGAGATGACCACAATTAACACAAGTCACTCGATGTGCGTATTATAAGACAGCTAAACGCCAGCTAAATCACTTGAGAATTTATGCCTGCCTGCCTATGTTCCAATTCCAACCTTCAATCGTTCCTTCGTTTACATTTCTTGCGAATGTCATCGGGATACCCACTTTAGAATAATAATTATCAATGACATTGCGATAACATCGGTACCGCAATACAAAACACGCCTGTTACCGAGTTAAGTATAAGAGAAACGAGTGAGTCATTGCTACTACGTATTTCGATTCCATTGCTGCACACGCAAGGGAAATATATTTATGGGAGCTGCAAAAACGGTAACTTATAACGTCATGTAGATGTTTTACGAATATTGTAAATTTTATAAGGTGGTATACTTTTCTTTGTGGCCGACTGTACTTGTCCTACCCGTGTCTCAATATCCGTTTACCTGTCATTTAGTTTAGAGTGTGATAAATATTTCTCAAAGTGGGGATAACTTAAAGGGGGGGGTAGGGTTGCTAATCCCTTCGGACGAAGCCCTCGTATAATTATGATAGAACTTCACGTACAGGTAAGTTCGTTTAATCATTAATTATACTTCAGGCTTCGTCCTCGGGATTAGCTTATAACACTTGTAGATTTTGAGAGATAACAGAGAAATATTTTTGTTGATCAGACTTGTATTTATCAAATAATACAAGGATATTTAACAATAAGTACTTAATAGCAATCAGTACAAACTTAGCACTAGATAAATCAGTATAAACTTTCTTTACTAATCTTATCTTTAGAATCAGCTACTCTCGTTAATAATAGTTTTAGCAAATGAATCATTTTCATAATCAACATTACTTATGGTTCTATTATAGAACCGATAGAATGTATTTGAAGAGCCGCTCCAACCGGCGGTCTTCCTAATTAGATCCAAACTAACACCCATGTTATGAGCCGCAGATGTAGCTGCGTGTCTCGTACTATGAGCTGTGAATATATTAGTATCTATTCCACTATTGCTCAGGGTTTCTTTTATCCACCTACTTATGGTCTGTGGACCAACAGCACTAAAAGGTTTTCTTATACCAATGAAGAGGGAGTCTGTATCTTTCCGTAATCCTTTTGTTATTTCTAGGTAGGCTAACAATGTTTTTCCCGGGCATATTTCGGGACGTTGTTCAAATAACGGTAGAACTAACATTGGTTGTAAACAACCGGGTCGTGTTGTTTTCAAAAAATCAGGAATTTTTATTATTAATTTTGATGGGAACACTTCGATATTTTTTATATTAATTTTTGACAGAGTTTGAACTCTGTGTGTGCAGAGCAACTACGCTCTGCTGCCAGAAAATGTGGCAGAGAGAATCCGGACAAACGAAGCGGCGGGAAGAATTCTGTACCGGAACTTCACCGGGAAAAAACCACCGGTAAAAATAAGTACCGGGAAAAAATCTCCACGCGGCACCACGTTTGCCCGACTAAAACCTAACTAACTTAACGCAGTCTGCTACCACCGTAGCTTATGAAGGGAGCTACAGGGCCCTATATGATAACCTAACCTATAAATTAACTACAATTGAACACTTACCAAATTAAATCTTCTTTCTCTTCGGATCCAAACTTGAGTGTCTTCGGGAAGGGGGAATTCCTAATCACCCTACCTAACCCTTGAGATCTCAATTCCCCAGGACAACTAAATAGATTTCTTCCCGTAGTTTCACTCGGGAACAGCCAGATGTGAACAGCCAGCCACGTTTCACCTCTCACAAGAAAAAGTCACAATAACAGAGTTTTTCACAAACACAAATTCAATAGTTATTTAACAAACAGGAAATTCACAATTATCACTCAAACTAAACAACAAGCAAAAGACGCGAGACCGCTCCGCGTATTAAAATCAAACCGATATCGCCCTGGACAATGCAATGGCGGACCACACGCGACGCCATCCACGCTAGCCGTGTGAGAACCCCAAAACGCCTGGCGGCGATAACAGGAAACGCCTGCGTTTAGTTTTACCCAATATATTACAAACATCCCCCCGTCCCGGTCTGAGAAGCAGACCGCTAGCTTACTCTACGGGAAGGCGGGCGAGAGAGGTCACACCTCTCCTTAAAATCGAACCGTCGACCAACACCTCAGCCACACGCGGAGTGCCATCTCCGCCAAGAATCAAACGTAATATGCGAGCTCGTCGCCAAAGCAATGAGGGCAAATTTGCCTCTTTTAACAATACTAAATCACCCTCCCTGGGAGGCTCAGTCCTGTCTGTCCACTTCACTCTTTGCTGCAGCAAATGCAAATATTCAAGCGACCATCGACGCCAAAAGTCCTGGCTCATTTGCTGCAACATTTGAAAACGCGACAACCGATATACGCGTTCATCCTTCCACGGGTATTCGGGCAGGGCATTCAACGGCTCCTCCCACCAAAAAATGACCAGGGGTGAGAGCTTCCAAGTCATTTGGATCTGGAGATAGCGGACAGAGAGGACGAGAGTTGAGGACCGCCTCAACTTTACAAAACACTGTGGCCAGCTCTTCAAAAGTTAGAGCCGTTTCTCCGATAATGCGGCGGAGGTGGGTCTTTGCGGATTTCACAGCCGCTTCAAAAATCCCTCCCCAATGGGGGCAACTTGGGGGACTAAACTTCCAGGTTATTCCCCTTTGGGCAGCAATTTGACTTAAACTAGTACAATTTTTATCAATAAACACAGAAACATCCTTAAGATAATTTACAGTTCCTTTATAGTTTGTGCCATTATCAGACCTAATAAGGGAAGGTAGACCTCGACGCGAAACAAAGCGATCCAACGCGGCGACGAAGGCCTCCGTAGTCAGAGCCGATACCACCTCCAAATGGACAGCCTTGGTGGCCAAACAAACAAATACACACAAATAGCCCTTCACAATACGGGCATTACGAAAGGGAGAAGCCTTGATCGAAAAGGGACCGGCAAAATCGGTTCCAACGCCGTCAAACGGTCTCGAAGGTCGGATTCGATCAGCGGGCAAATCACCCATCTGTGGTTGCATCGTGGATGCCTTCAACCTATAACATGCAATACATCGAAACAGAACGCTACGGATTGCTCTTCGGGCAGACAAAATCCAAAACTCGCGTTGCAAAATAGCCAACAAAGCATTGCACCCAGCATGGGCGTTACGAATGTGTCGATCAGACACCAAAAGCTGCACCAAGGGTCCGCCCTTGGGCAACAACAGAGGATGGCGAGTCTCATATGGAAGATCCGCCTTCCGGAGCCTGCCTCCAACCCGAAGAAGCCCATCCGAGTCGATGTACGGGTTCAAACGAGCGACCGCGCCCTTCAACTTAGCGCGTGCGTCGCGCAAGATACGAAGCTCTGACTCAAACCGTCCGGTCTGCACGACACGAACCCAATGCAACAATGCGCTCCGGCGCTCTTCTGCACCTGCAATCGGCTCCAACCGCTTTGCCTGTGGGTTTCTACAATTATGTATGAAACGCTTAATCCAACTGGTAACACCCAGAAGCTTATCCAAGCTGCTATACCGAGCAAGTAGCCAATCCGGCTCCGACGTCGTCTCAGCGACTACAGCATGTACACGGAGCCCAGTCAAACTCAAAGAAGTAACGTCTGTCTGACAGACAGGCCAAGAAGTTTCTGATCCCATCAGCCACTCTGGACCCCACCAGAGCGGGTGTGACACCAATTCTGGTGCCGTACAACCTCGGGAGGCACAGTCCGCTGGGTTAAGCTCTCCCGGCACATGTCTCCATGTTATATCAATTCCGATATTCTGGATTTGGGAAACCCGATTTCCCACAAAAACCTCCAAGGTATGTGGGGCCGCGCGCAACCATGCAAGCGCGACCTGGCTATCCGACCAGGCGAAGATGTCCCGTATTTCGACCGTGGCCGCCAGTTCACTGGCAACGTGATGCAACAATTTAGAGAGAAGGTGAGCTCCACTCAACTCAAGCTTGGGAATAGTCAGCCTAGTCCTGATGGGGGCGACCTTGCTCTTCCCTAACAAAAGCGAGACATTGACCCGGCCATCGGCGTCAACTGTCCGCATATAGACTGACGCGGCGTAGCCTCGCTCCGACGCGTCACAAAAGCCATGCAGGCTGGCTCGATATTTCCCGGGGGCAATATTCGACGAGGCAAGGCAATCCGATTGACTTCCTTAATCGATGAAAACAACTCGAGCCAATCATCCAATGGAGGACCAAACAGCGGCTCGTCCCACGAGACGCCCAAAGTCCAAAGTCTCTGAAGAAGACACTTCGCAGAGAATATCACTGGACTGATCCAACCGCTTGGATCAAACATACGGGCTATTACGGACAACACCGTTCTCTTAGTCCAGACTTTTGGTATTTCCAAGTCCACTTGGAATGTGAAAATATCGGTTAGCGGCTGGTACTGCATGCCCAGCACCGCTATCCTGTTGGGATCATCCACATCCTCAAACAGGTGAGGGTTCTGTTGGTGATCCTCCGGGATCCCTTCTAGAACTCTAGGCTCATTGGACAACCACTTACGTAGCTCGTAGCCACCTGTCTTCAATATTTCAATCAATTCATCCCGCAGTAGGAGGGCCTCCTCAATACTTTGGGCTCCGGTGCACACGTCATCAACATACAAGTCACGTGACAGCACGGAAGCCCCACGGGGAAAGCGGATCCGTTCCCGCTCTGCCAATTCAAGCAATGATCTGATGGCGATATAGGGACTAGATTTCAAACCATACGTGTTTGTGTTGAGTTCATACACCGTCACAGGATCCTCAGGGCGCTCACGCCAGAGTATCAACTGGAATCGCCTGTCCTCAGGATGTATGACTGTCTGGCGGAACATCATCCGGATGTCCGCGCCAAAAACCACTTGATGTCTTCTAAAGTTCAAGATGATGTCAATTATGTCCCTATGCAATTTGGGACCCGAATGCAAACAAAGATTCAACGAAACCCCGTTCGAAGTGGGTGCGGACCCATCGAAGACGGTCCTCAATTTGCCTGTTGAGGCCTTCACCACCGCGTGGTGGGGCAAAAAATAATGCTCAGTTGAGCTCCAATCAACTCGAGCCGGAGACATGTGACCCAAATCCTCGTACTCGCGCATAAATTCAATATATTTATCGCGAAGTACGTGGTCACGCTGCATGCGTCGCTCCATGGACAGCAGTCGTTTCTCCGCAAGCGCCCTACTTTGCCCTAGGCTAGGACGAGAGGCAACAAAAGGTAACCTAGTTACAAACCGACCGGAGGGCAACCTCTCCGTGGTTGATCGAAAAAGGGCTTCGCACTCAGCGTGTTCCGGATCCATCCTGGAACTCATAGGTGGCTCCTCCACCTCCCAAAACCTTTGCATGGTCTTGGCCAAGGACGCAGATGCGACAACCGGTGGCTCCTCCGCGGTGCCATTATCAAACACAGGGCCCATCAGGGCAAAACCAAAAATCGTAGACACTGCCATCAGTGAAGACGAACCCAGAGCCTTCTGTGTACCCAACAAAATCCAACCCAATACGTCCGAGCCCAGGAGCAAGTCCACTGGGCCGGGATGAAAGACAAAGGGGTCGGCCAAATCCAGACCCGAAACCAAAGACAACACACCCGGCGGTATGTCTGTCGAGGGGTGCCAACCCGCAATGGTATCCATTACCATAGCCGAAGTCGTGATCCTCATTGTGGAGGACTTCAGCGAAGAAAAGGTGACAAGTGTCTGGCCCGTCAGACACTTCACTTGTATGCCACCAACTCCAAGAAGTGGCACAGGCGAGTCCTCCACGACTAAACCTAACTGGTGTGCCACTCGAGTGGTAACCAAACTGCTTTGAGCCCCTGAGTCCAACAGAGCTCTCAAATTCATGGCTTCTCCCCCACGACCCCATACGCGTACCACCGCGGTAGGGAGCAGAACCGTCCGCGGCTCTGTCCCAGCAAGGGAGCAAGCTAGTTACGGGCTCCCCACTCTCTCCAAACCAGGGGGGCGCCACTGACCCGGATAGTATGGCGGGCGAGTGCACATCCCTACCTGAGGGGGGGCATAACCCGCGGCCCGGCCATACATATGGTACGGCGGGTGGTACTCCAGCCGTGGGTACTCGTGCAGCGGCGGAGAAAACCGCTGCGGCTGCATGTGTTGGGTATTGGTAACCCGCGTAGAGGGGGGTGTCCCCACTCTCACGTCCGATCTAGGGCCCCCGCCCATGGGGGCCCTATCCGGGGCCTGGCCAGCTACATACTGGCCATGACCTTGGGGCGCGTGGTCCCGGTCCGCCAAGACCCGCGCAGGTACGCGACCCCCCTCCCGAGGGGGGGTGCGACGAGCGAAGCCGCGTCCTCCGTCCGATGGTGGAGGGCTTCGCGCAGGAGCGCCCCCGCCCATAGGGGACCCCTGCCTCAACAACCGGGTGCCATCCCCGTTGCGGTTCATGCAAAGCATCGCGTGGTGCCGCCCACGGCATGCACTGCATGGTATGGCACTGGGACAGTCACGTGCATAGTGACCGCCCAAACAATAAAAGCAAAGTTCATGCCGCTTTGCCATGCGGCGCCTATCTTGTACTGGCAGTCTCTGCCAGTCCCTGCATTGTAGCAGGCTGTGGCCCATCCGGCCACATTGCAGGCAGTCCGCGTCCCTCGCGACTGCTGCCGTGTGCGCAACCCGCACACCAGCTCCACGCGGTGGCGGTTGCCGTCCCTGTTGGGGCCTACGTTCAGGCGCTCTGGATGGCGCTGAGTCCGTCATGGTATTCTCAGCCGCCCGTGCCTCAAACTCCAAAAACTTCACCAAGTCAGTGAATGTTGGTAGGGTGGTGCTATCCCGTTCCGCATTCTCGCGCTCAAATCGCGAGCGGATGTCATTGGGTAATTTGCCCAATACAATGTGCACCAGCAAAAAGGACCATTGGTCCACCGGCAGCCCCAGTGTGCGGAGCGCGTTACAGGCCACTGTAACGGGCGTGAGCAACTGCAGGCGCAACTGTGCCCTGTTGGCCACCTTGGGCAGGGCCATCAACTGTGCGGCGTGCGCATCCGCTAACAAACGTAAGTTTTGGTAGCGGGAGTTCAATAACTCCCAAGCCGTATCGTACTGGTCGTCCTCCACCCGGAGGTGCTGGATGAGCGACCGCGCTTCATCCTCAAGAGTGGAGAGGAGGTAGGCCATCTTCTGGGCCTTCGACAAATCCTGTCGTGCTACGACCAGGGACTCAAACATATTTTTATATGCTACCCACTCCTCCATCCTACCCCCAAAGTGGGACAGCTGAAGGGTGGGGAGCCGACCAGTAACCGCTGGTCCTTCCTGTCTAACAGGTGTGCGAGGGGCTGGTCCGCCAGCCTGTCTCGCCCTTATTGCGGTCACCGCCTCCGCGATATCATCGTGCAGACTCAGGATCTGGTCCATGTCCGCCATGTGACCTGCGTAGACCTCCGGGGTAAGATCGGCTTCGGTAAGCGCCGCCATGGCCGCTTCCGCGCTAATCAATCGTGAGTGGAGGTGATCCGCTCTTAGCAGTATGGCGCCCTCCCTGTCCTTCCGGGACAGGAGTCCTCCGGCCGTCACAAACCATCTCAATTCGTTGGCGAGTGTCGCCCTAGCATTGGAGGCCTTCGCCATCGCGTCAAGTCACAAACAAAAAATAACAAAAGGTAAATAAAAAACAACAAAATCAAGCAACTACACGAAGAACCGCGGTAGGTATGAGAATGGCACAAACCCGGAACGCACGGTACACTGTGGGCAGTTAATAATGCTAAAAGAATTGCAAGTTTTTTAGAAATGTCACTAAGACTAAGTGACTCATTAGGATATAATTCACTTAAATGGTTTAAAACAATTGAAGTGTCCCAAGTTATGGAGTATTTCGGTAATGGTGGTCTCAGACGAAATATTCCCTTAAAAAATCTTAATATTCTATCATCCTTTCCTAAATTACTGCCTATTAAAAGTGCTAGTGCAGATCTACAGGAATTTAGAGTCCCGTAATGAGATCCCTCTTCATAAAGTTTATTTAAGAAAAATAATATTTGTGGGACAGATGCATTGAATAAATCAAAATTATGTTCATTGCAAAAATGGTACCAACGCTTTAAATAAACATCGTATTGCTTAAAGGAGTTGTGAGATAAGGAAGCCATCATCACATCGATTGCTGATGGGGGTACGGATCGCCTTAGCCACGCTGTCCGCACAAGATCCCTGCCACCAGGGTAATCTTGTTGTGAATGTTGTGGTTGCTAGAATGAGAAGATAAAATAGGGTTTTTATCCGCCTGGAATGTAATGACGTTAGATATCAAGAGGCTATTGTAAAGAGGGTACCAAGGCTGTGTTGGCCACAATGGTACAACCGCAACACCCCTGGCTTTATCTGCTATAATTTTTCGCAATGTTTTTAATATAACAGGAAATGGGGGAAATGCATAAAAATAATGGTCACGCCAGGGAATTGTGAATGCATTTATGGTCATTGCCTCCGGGTCATTATGCCAAGAGACATATATAGGGCATTTGTTGTTCAGTCGACTAGCGAACAAATCAATTTCAGGCGTACCGAATGTGTTTACAATTTCCTGGTATGCCCAATCGGCTAACTCCCATTCTATGTCCGGATGCACACGCCGAGACTCAGCGTCTGCGACTTTGTTATCTGATGATGATATATACGAAGCTATAACAAATAAGTTCCGACGTTCACACCACTGCCATAACTGTTTTGTTATGTCAGTAAGGTGGGGGTACCGAATGCCTCCCATACGGTTAACATAGCAAATTGCTGTAGCATTGTCAATGCGGAGTAGAATTTGACAATTTGATAAATTTTTAGCAAATATTTTTAAACCAAAAAATGCCGCTAAAATTTCCTGGTAGTTAATATGCATTGTTTTCTCATATGCACTCCACATACCGCTAGCCGTCTGGTTCCCGCACGCGGCCCCCCCGTATTTGAGGCGTCTGAAAAAATTTCTAGGTCATGCGAGTCCTCTCGAATTGGATTATATGGTGTACATATTGCCTTGCGCCACCATTTCAAGTCAGTTTGTATTGTTGTAGGTAATGTTATGTATTTATCATAATCATTATCTGTGTTTAAATTTAAATATTTAATGCGCTCGAAGAGTTTTGTATATAACCAACTGTATTCTATGGCAGGGCAAACTGACACCAATAACCCAATAAAACGAGCAAACTCACGTATCTTACATCTTTTCAAAGTTAAAAACTTTTCAATTTCACTTTTAACACGGGCAATTTTTTCCTTTGGTAATGTGATCTGGAATTTTTCCGAGTCTAATACAAAACCTAAAAATGTACATGTTTTACTTGGTACAAAGGTGCTTTTCTCTTTGTTTATGATAAAACCAAGAGAACTTAGTAATGTCTCAGTCTGCGTAGTGTTATACACGCATTTTTCATACGACTGTCCCATCAACCAGTAATCATCTAAATAATTAGTCGATATTAAGCCAGCAGAGCGTAAGAGGCGGGTGATAGGTTTCATTAACTTAGTGAAAATATATGGTGCGGTACTTAAGCCAAACGGTAGTACATTAAATTCATATAATTGTTGTTTAAATTCAAATCGTAAATATTTTCTTGAATTAGGATGCATTCTTACTAAATAATAAGCGTCTTTTAAATCAATTTTTGTCCTATAACAATCTTTAGATAATAGTTTTAAAACCGTTCTCAGGTCTTCAATTTTAAAATGTTTAGTTTCTATAAATTTGTTTAAATTCTTTAAATTTATAATAAATCTATATTTGCCGTTTGGCTTAGGTACAAGAAATACACTTGAAAGGAATTGTCCTTCTGTTGGACTACATTTTGAAATAGCTCCAGTACATAGCAAATTCTGTATAGCTTCGCGAAAACAAGTTAACTCTTTATGAGAATAAGTTCTCGCCATTGGCGGAGACGACTGATGTACTGGATAGGTAAATTATATTTCATAGCCTTTGATACACGATAGTATTAAAGGATTTGTAGTGATTTGTGACCAATGGTCATAAAATAAGTGTAATCTCCCGGCGTAGGTTACCTCGTCTAGCGGCGGCTGCGCGTGCGCTGATGCTGCGAGTGTCTCGATGAGCTCGATGGCCGACTCCTGCTCGGAGGGGTTCCTTCGTCCTCGCTGGATTCTGCTGCTGCTTCCGCGCTGGATATGGGCCCTTCCAGTTTAAATTACGGGAAGTGTTAGCTGCTGCCGATGGTTTCTTATTGGTTGTCTGAGGTTTCGGTGTTGGGGTTTTTAACTCTGCACCGGATTTGTTAATTGCTTTAGCAGTTTTAATTGTCTCAGACAAGTCCTGACCGAACAGAAATTTATCGGGCTTGGTATTCAGTAGCTGCTCCTTCATATCTTTCTTTAAGGCCGACAAAACAAAATTTCTTCTAACTATAGTATCATTATATTGGGCATCGCACAAAATACGTTGTGAATCCATTAATAAATTTATTGTGGCTTTATCAGTGTCATTTTTAGAAATAAGCCCGTTAATTGCTTGACTAATGCAGGATATAGCAGTCGCTATTTGTTTTTGTCGGTCTTCTATATTTTTATCACGTTTGGCATTTATATCCGAAATGGCTACTTTAATTTCGGCGTTTAATGTCGGTGCATTAATTAAAGTGCAGTTACTCGGCAGTAGGTATTTTAGAAATAACTCCTTCCGTAGTTCCTTATTTAAACCATGCGATACGATATGCTCCAGCCTAATCGCTAGGTCTTTGTGGATCTCAGGACCATAATTATTCGAAATGGTAGGGTCGTCGCCTAATATTTCGAGTATTGTGCTATCCAATACTGTATCTGTTTTTTCTGCGGCACTGGGTTCCACAGAGACACTGGGTTCCGCTGCAGAGGCAGTGGGTTCCTCCGCGGGGGCACTGGGTTCCGCCGCCGAGGTACTGGCCGTGCTAGCAGTGGGCTCAAGGACAGCGGCGCTGGTCTCCTGACACTCGTGTGTAACATCGCCGCCGAGTAATTCAATAACATCATTCGACTCGTAATCGGCGGATTGTTCCCGTTCTGAAACGAGTGATTTATCTTTTTAGTTAAGAAACAGCCCAAAGTACTGTTCGCAAAACTAAAATTATGGGTAGTACAACTCCAAAGAGAAATACGCAAACCCAAAATGGTATTCATTGTATGTAGGTATATTTCTGCATTAGTTATGAAACAGTCCACAGATCATGTTCGCAAAACTAATCAGTTAGGGTAGTCACATCTCCGATGAGATGAACGCAAACCCAGCAGTGAATAACCTTGGAATGCTTTGATGGTAACTGTATCGATGTGCTGAACGAGATATGCTAAGATAAAATTAATTTTCACCGATAAATAACAACATAGTTTACTGACCTCGTGAACTTGACCTTGACGATCTGCTCCGACTGCGGCATCTACGACGCACTTTTTTCTCCAATTTCTTGAATTTCTTAAGTAATTTTTCGTAATCGTCACCTTGTTTACGTTTCGGCATTTTAAAAATGTAACTGATTTTTATCGAAACTGAACAATATTATAAGACACGGTACGTGCGATCGTGGTGAGCACTAAAAAGCGAATGACAGGTAAACGGATATTGAGACACGGGTAGGACAAGTACCTACATATAAAAAAAAAAAAAAAAGTATATATCTCAAATACAGTGCATGAATGGTGAACTCTAGGCGTTACTACAAGTGTTATAAGCTAATCCCGAGGACGAAGCCTGAAGTATAATATGATCTCTATTTACCTTAATTTTTCAATCTTTGTTATTCTTTTTTATGTATGGTTTGCAGGTGTTTTGGATTTATTGTCTATAAATCTGGATGTATCCTTCTAAATAAATGAAATACCTAAAACATAGATAGAAGTCTTACAGAGATCTTTAAGTTTGTAGAATCGGCCCTGGAAAATTGTTTATCGCGTGCCATTAAAAATTGAAAATACAAATCAATTTCAATAAAAAACGTAGCTAATATATAACAGTGACGTTACTGAATAACGTGACAGCGCGCGCATAGCCGCTTTTTCATAAAAATTGACCATCGATTAGAGCCCCGCCGGCGGAGCACGATCGAGTAAGTAATGGCTTTCGCAATTGCCCACATTTTTCTCTAATACTCCCCTTTTACACTCATTTTGCAGGTAATATTACTACATGCTGGGTATTGGATAAGTTTATTTTTAAATATTCGTTTTATTCTATAAAAAACGGTTTAATATTTCAATTAAGACGTTTTAGATAACAGAGGTTCAACAATAGGCTCACTAAGATATGATGGTTTTGTAATTGAAGGGTTAAAACTATTGCGATAGATATTATTGCACTACTTAGGTACTTACTTCTTACAGTTCCGTATAAGTACTTCGTCTCCGTACTCCGACTTCCGTATAAAGTTGAAACTAGTCAGCGGTTAGTCGGCGGTTCCGGCTAATAACCCAAGTTTGTTTACCCGTAGTTATAATTATAACCTCTATTTCTCACATTAGTGACGAAAATATACCTATTTTAAATTCATTCAAATCGAAACGAAGAACAATATATTTTTGTCATTTAGATTTTTATCGCTTTTTTAACGTAATAGTCACAAAAGTTAGTAAAAACCCTCTCCTCATGGTGAGATTAACTTAGCGAGCGAAATACAACGGAAATAGACGTCATAAAATATCGAAATCTGATGAGATATTCAAATCCACGGAACTTCTGTGAACAGCATTAGGGAAATCGGTCCCAGTTGAGACGCAGGATCCTGGCATCCGCACCAGAGGCAAAGCGTGTGCGTTTTACCCACTATTTAATCGCCTATTTCATTATATTAAGGGAATTTTGGAATATAAAGTACCCGTTTACCAAAATTTCATCAAAGTCCGCCACTGTTCTGTGTACAGTACTTACAAACATCCAAACTTATTTCACATTTATACGATTATGGGCAAATTCACTATCAAAAGCTTTTTAACTTTTCCTTGTCGGAATCAAATAGTATGTTATGGTACCTAACGTGTATGTAACGTAATGTAACAATTGTCCTAGGTAAGCGTTAAGGCAGCGATGGTGCAAGAGCGATTCGTAAATTTTAAAGATAATTCAACCAACAATAGGAGAGGCCACTTACAACAGTTTTCCCTCTTTCATTTCCCTCTGCCAAATTTTATATGATCATGCTCGTACTGTTTGTGATTGTGTGCGTAGGCATTATCTTGCGTTCATCCCCCCCCCCTCCCCCTGAAAGTGACATACTTAATTGCATAAAAATTCGTCTTCTCTATTTGGTTAAAGTTTTCATTACTCGATCACCACATCATGTCACGCACGCCTGGCGTTTAAATAACAGTCCGCTTTGCTTCGGGATATTTTCAGCTTCAGATAGTACACTCACTAGTTGAATATGTTTGATTTGCATTTAAATAGGTGGTCTTTTGAATGGATTTCGTTATGATCGAGTTTTTAGGTTGTTTTGGCCTTTGGATATTTGACTATTGAAAATAAGTATGGATTCGTAAAGACAAAAAACTGGCCACGTGCGAATTAGAATCACACGCCAAGGACTCCATACAATTTTTTTGTGTCAAATTATTATCTACTAGCTTTCGCCCGCGGCTTCGCCCGCGTGAATTTCCCACTGGAACAGTGCTTTTTCCCGGGATGAAAGGTACCCTATGTCCTTCTCCATACTTCCAGCTATGTGTATGCGAAATTTCAGGAAGATTGGTTCAGTAGATAAAGCGTGAAAAGGTAACAAACAAACAAACAAACCTACAAACAAACAAACTCACTTTCGCATTTATAATATTAGTTAGGATAGTTAGGATTGATTGTGTATCTATTGATGATGATAGATATTTTCATATGATATCTATTCGGCCGTCTACTTTTTAATAAAATGTAATGCAGTGTAATAATAAGTGTAACTTGTGCAACAATATAAAGCGTTATATTCAAGATGACTCAGAAAACAGTTGGCATTTATGTTAGTTGTGTTTCACGGGATATTTTCTTCGTTTGCAGGACTTTCTGCTATATTAAAAAGTTCCAGTCTCAGGGAGAAATTCTTTGTAGTTTATTTTAGTAGCTTATGAGTTGAAACATGTTCTAAGTTTGATATTTCTTCTTAATAAATTTAATAAAAATTAAACATAATTGGAGGATGATTCGACCTAATAGCTAAAAAAACTGAATGTATTTAACTACTAGACCGATTAGAGTAAAGCAAGTGGACTGTATTAGAAAGAGGATGATGGTTGGTGGTGGTAAGTGAATGCCCTACCTCCTCAGACAGTGGGGAATTATTGAGAGCCTTACCTTGGTCTTGCTGCTTGGCTGATGTCTTAAGCTCTGAAGTTCGTCTTCACGCTGCAGGATGTACCTCACACTTCACCAGCACTAAAGTTCACGGCCACGGCCTGATAGAAGTTCACAGATCACGGATCCGTATGGAAACCAAGGAACGTCCTCGGAGACACGTTGCTAATTACGAATTAGCTGATGAGTGCAAATCGACCGTCACGGACAGAGTCTCAAAGCGCACTGATCGACACCTGTAATGGCGTCGTCTCATTTGTAAAAAGTGGAAGGTAGGCGCAACAGGCATCGGCTACTCAAACTACCTCCCCGATATAAATCTGTCTGAGGATCGAACAATAATATTTTGTTCCTTCTTAATTTCTTATTAAATGCAAGAGTTTGTGATAGTTGGTAGATGTTTGTTACTAAGTATTTGAAGTAAAATGTAAATATGTAGTACTACCACATACCTACTACACATTTTGTGTAAACTATTGGGTATTTTACCACAATGTTGAAAAATATAGAAAAGAAAAGTTATATAACATTTAGGTATTGCAGATGAACTCTGAACAGTACAAAAGTAACTTAACGCTAACCTTTCCTACCTATCTTAGATCTCCAATAGGTAGATTGCTTAAATTGGGAATATAAAAAATAAATATAAAAAAGCGAAAAAAACAAAATATGTCTGACCTGACTTATGGATTTGAGTAAAAGTTGACTTAGAACACGCTTAATGTAATACTTAAGAAATATAGCAGTCTGTCAGTTAGTAAAAGACAACATAACCTACGAATACTTCAACTTATCGTTTATTAATGAAAAATGGTAAATATGTTGGTAAAAATAACTTCAATTTATTAAAGGACTGCGCATCACTCGAAGTACTATCATTAAGTTGATTGATACAGAATACGTAAATATTCTAACATGCTTACTGGAATTTAGTACTACATTACAGGCGGCCTATTACAGCTGACAAATAAAAAAATGTCGAATAACCTAAAAATTCTGGACAAATTGGTGTTGATAGAAAATATTTTATGTATATATCGCAATTACACTGCTATGAGCTTGAAAACCAAAATTATTGTTATAATTCGCATAATTATTGAAATAATAATAACCATAACTATGTTTATGAGAAACGTGCAAGGTCTCATATCAGGAATGTTTAGCAAGCATGAAGGATTCGCTAGCATCCCTGTAACTTTTCAAATTTTGTCATTTTTCAATACCATCTTCATGATATCACTCGGTATTTATCATTCAGAAAATTATGTTTGTCTGACTAGAAATATTAACCATGTATATAATGTGTATTACTGTACAGACTTGCTTAAAAAAATGTTAAAAATCATGAAAAGTGTGTGGTTAATTCACGGATTGTTTTATATTGTTTCGCGTATATATTTAACGTATACAATTTTTCGTGACATGCCAACACATAGTGATCATACAAATGTTAATATTTACTTATTTTTAATTGGAGCAGTATATGAAATGTGGGTCCAAGGTCGTTGGCTTACTGAGTTCTCCGTTTTTTGTTCTATAATTTATTTAGTTGGAAGTTTATTTAAATTGTTGAATGAATCGGTAGCTAAAAATTTGAAAGAAATAGAGGCAAATGAGGAACTTAAAGAAAATATTGCTATAATCAAAGTAAATACTATTCGTGAATGGGTTGATGTGTATCGCCATTTGTTGAAAAGTTGCAAGCAGCTTAATATCTGTTTCGCACAACAGGTACTTATTTAAATTTTTTATTTGAATACTGACCCGCCCCTGCTCCGGAAGAAATTTTCTAAATTATAGTGAAAACCGCATCAAAATCAATTACGTAGTTTAAAACATCTGAGCTTACAGACGCGGCGGGCGCTTCCCGTGTCTTATTATAATTTTGACTATGTATTGAAGTATATTCTGGCGATTTAACTTGAATTATACTTCCCATATCAAGTGATAAAAAATCTTTACTTTTTCAGATGTTAACGTCGTTCGGTATCTCATTGTGTTATTCGATTATTATATCATATCGACTGGCCAATATGCTTATAAAGCACGTAAGTGTTGAAGTACTGTTTTTTTATCCACAGCAAAGGTTTAATGTAAAAGAGTTTAATTTTTAAAAACGATTTGGTATCGGTGATTTTTATAATGCTCGATTATGCTTATAATTTTTTTCTTTTTTTAAATTTGTTTTTTAGTAAGTTATAGTTAAGTTAGTTTTAATTTATGTTATCCTTTAAGGTTTAAATAAATTGTACTTTGTTTATTTATTAGAGTAAAGTTTAGCACTAAAAAAATCAAAATTAATTATGGCTTAATTTTAGAAGAATCAACACCCTGGCTAGGTTGTTTATATACGATATTTTATATTTGCGTACAAAATTATATTTACAATCTAAGGATGAAAACAAAAAATTCAAAAACCTTATTATGCATAGGCCAAGATGTATTTTTTTCTATTTACAGGCACATTACGAATTTTTCGGTGTTTACCAAATGGTTTTTAGCCTCTGCTACCAAATCGTAGGCATAGTCCCAATAATAGTGGCTGGGCAGCGCCTGAATAACCAGTTTGTCTCTTTGAGGATATCACTGGCCAAAATGAACAACTTACTGGCGATAAGTAAGTTTTCATCACAGAATTTGAAACGATCTTAGCAATGGAATCTAATGTTTGTTCTGATTTTCAACGTACTTGGCAGAAAGACCAAACTCAAGCGAACATATCGAATCTTCTCTTTTTTCTTAATTTAGAACATTTTTTTTAATGTACGATCAACCAGCCAGTTTTTATGATAATTATAATAATAAAATTTCAATCGCTTTTACCTAATTTTTGACCTTATTTCTAATTTTGTATTTTCAGTTCCAAACTCGTCAATACATAAAGAAGTGAAGGATTTTCTCCATTTCCTGATGCTGGACCCGCTGGAGCTGAAGCTGCTGTCCTACCCGATAGGCATGGCGATGTTGCCCACTTCATTTGGTGTAATCGTGAGCTACGTCGTGATTGCTCTGCAGTTCAATCATGTTGTGTAAATAATAAGAATGATTTCAATCCACATCTCCGTTTTCTTTGTTAACCATTTCTAATTCCTGAAAAAAAAATGCCTCTCCGATACGAAGGTCATCATCATCTCAGGCACAAGAAGTAAGTAAGATAACTGCTGGAAATAAGTCTCTCCCATGACTTCCACAAGAACCGACAAAAGAGCCCTGAATAACTGCATACAACGTCTTCTTACGACTTCTTAATATCGTCAGATCACCTCGGCTGCTCAAACTTCAATACAATTAACTTCTTGGCGAGTCGAAATGGCATCTATATTTTCCCAGACCAGTAGGTGGATTAATACAATTAACTGGTTACCTATTATAAGGTCGATTTTTACGAAATGAAATGTTTTGGTATAATGCAACTCTTCAAATAAAAATCGATGGAGGGAAGAATATCAGCAACCTACGATACGCCGATGATACCACTCTATTTGCCACCACTGAAGAGAAGATCGAAGAGCTCCTTACGCGCGTTGAAACTATCAGTCTGGAGTTTGGTCTGAAGATTAACCATGGTCCATAAAGAAAAAGGAAGGACAGCGGATTAATACGTTGGAGATGTGGTGTTGGAGGCGAATGTTGCGTATATCGTGGACTCAGCGACGCACAAACGCCTCCATCCTTAATGAGCTTGGCATCAAGACCCGCCTATTCGAAATTGTCAACAGCAGGATCCTTCGGTATTTTGGCCATGAGACACGCCGCGACGATGCCATGGAGCGCCTGGTGGTGGATGGAGTTAGGTCACGGGGAAAGTCCCAGATGCATTGGACCGACCAAATAAAAGCCCTCTAAATGAAAACGCCCGCCAGGCATCAGTTCGGGAGAAATGGAGAGCCACAGTGCTGCGCGTCTCCAAGCAGCATGCTTGACCACGACTGCTTAATGGTAAAAGCCCGAATAATTTTGCGATTCGCACTTTTACCACCATTCGCTTGGTAAGTCTCAGGATTTACATTAAAGGCACGGTAAATGACTGATAGATAAGGTTTAGGTTATTTTTTTATGACCGCCCGGAAAGACTTTGAGGGCGGAAAAGAAGGTAGGTTCAGGTTATTTTTTTTATGACCACCCGGAAAGACTTGAGGGAGGAATTACTCTTTGTTTTATTCGCAAAACCAACATTTACCAGCCGTCAGTGGTAAAACCTAGCATGTACTAAATTCTAATTGTAAAAGCCCGAAAAAATCATCCCATTTTCATAAATCCTTACATTTACCAACTCTTTTCTTTATCTTATAATTTACCGTACTTCGAGCTTTTACAGTAACATATATATTAGACTTGTTGCTATGTGATTATGAATATGTCAGGGCAAGATACAATAATCCTAAAAAAAACTCATATGTCAACCGTTATTGGAATGTTATTTCTGAACATTAATAAGCAATATAGGTGAGTAAAAACTTCAATTTGGTAAATTACTGAGCATCATCAGTGTAGATTGATTGTTAACACATTTTACTGTATTAGAATGATTTTGTATTAATGCCAGGAGTCCTTGTTATATTCGACGTGTCAACATAGAAAAAGTGAAAATGTCTCAAAAACTGAAAATTCTGGACAAATTTGTATTTATAGAAAATGTTTTCTGTATACATCGCAATTTCAGTGTTATGAGTATGACAGCCAAAATATTAATAACGTTACGTATATCTATCGAAGTAATATTAAACATATCTATATTTATCTGGAATTTGGTATCGGGAAAGGCTGTTAATTCGCGTGAAATTCCTATAATTTCCCAAGTAGTGACAATTTTAAGTAGTATTATTATGATTGTCAACAGTCTTCGTCATTCAAAAAGTTTTGTTTCTCTAATGAGAGGAATTAACTATGTATACAATATTTATATATGTGACGACATGCTTAAAAATATGATAAAAGTAATCAAAATAGTTTGGTTAGTTCATGTACTATTTTATGTCACTACGCGTATATTTTTGAATAGTGTGATATTAAGGATCATTAGTAATTTGCAAAATATGAAAAATGTTTATATGTATCGTATGTTTATTGGTGCATTACTTGGAACTTTTACTCAAAGTCGTTGGCTGGTTGAATTTGTCGTATTTTTCTCTCTAATATATATCGTTGAAAGTTTATTCAAAATGTTGAATAAATCCGTTGCCTCAAAACTAAGAGAATTAGAGGATAATTTGGAGCTGGAAGATCATACTGGAGTTATTAAAGTGAATACTATAAAGGAATGGGTTGTCGTGTACCGGCATTTATTGAACTGTAGCAAACAACTTAGCATATGTTTCGCCGAACAGGTACCTATAAGTTTCCTAACTAATTATATTATGCGAAAGTGAGTTTGTTTGTGGCCTGTGGTGTGACCCTAGAATAGCACCAACCCATCTCTTCCCGTGGGTGTCGTAAGAGGCGACTAAGGGATTAAAAACACCGGAGGCTGGGCAGCAGCATCTTTTCGCGTACTATGCCATCACACTGCGATCGCCAACCCGCCTGCCAAGCGTGGTGATTATGGCAAAACCCCCCACGGATAAAATCCTTGGGGGAGGCCTTTGTCCAGCAGTGGACGTCTTTAGGCTGAGAGAGAGTTTGTTTGTTACCTCTTCACGTTTTATCTACTGAACCAATCTTCCTGAAATTTCGCATACACATAGTTAAAAGTACTAAGAAGGACATACGGTTAATCTCTGTTCCCGTGGGAAACCGCGGGAAAAAGCTAGTATTTAATTTTCATATTTTTGTAATTTTTAGGAGTTTTCTTTTGCTAATGGATGGTTATTCAAAATTATTTTAATTACGCTTATTTATTATTTGAATATCTGTGCCCAACGCCTTTTCGTTGTCATTTCGGGTTAAATTAATAAATAAATAGCCGATTATGATAGGTTCAAAGAATAGTACACACAAACAAACTAACTAAATCACTTCTGCTATATTAACTTTAACAACAAAAAGAATAATAAATTTCGTGAATCTTTGCTTTTTTCAGATGTTAACAACCTTCACTATATCATTGTGTTTCTCGATAATAATATTATACCGATTGGCCATTATGTTTATAAAACAGGTGAGTCTTGATGGTTTTATTGATTTAGAAAAAAAGTATACTTAACTAATCTGTCATAGTGTTAACCTAAAGGAAATGCCTAACCTATGTTCTGGAGACTGTGAATGAAAATGTTCATAATAAATATGTTTTACAGGAAGAATATCAATTTTTAAACGGTCAGCAGATGGCAATCACTCTGTGCTATCAAATCGCGGGAATAGTTCCTATCATGGTAGCTGGTCAGCGCCTTAACAACCAGTTTGTCACCTTGAAAAGAACTATGGCCAAAATGAACAATTTACTAGTGATTGGTAAGCACTGTATTTCTCAGGGGCGTTGCTTCATGATCTAATGCAACAGTCATCGTCTTCAATGCAGTGCCGCCCGTAGCATTACCAAAAAAGTAAGATTTCTACAAAAAAATAATTTCCGTGCAGTCAACCAGTGGAGGAGATCCCCCGTTGGGAACCGATCCTGAGTGCAGCTTCAGGTTATAATTATCATATCACTTTATCATAAAAATGCATTATCATCCAAACTAAACGTATATACAAAATTTCAAAAAGTTGAAGATTACTGATTCAAAATTGACGAAAAACAAACATAGTTTCATACATTGCATGTTAAATAAAAGCTTGAAAAAAGGTACACGTGACAAGGTCTTACCTGACGCATGAAAAAGGTACTCCTATTTTCAAAGGTCATAGGTATATCCTTCATTTGCTACTCCTGCTATGGCTAATCCACTTCTCTAAAGCACACCCCAGTCACTCCATACAATGCTCGCAAATCGACTACTACATAGGCAAATGACGTTTGTACACGCGCCAATGCGTGTACGCGGCAAATCCCAGTGATCTCTACAACGAAGTGCGGGTAGGAGTGAGGTATTTGAAACGGGTGCGGGGCGGTGAATGGCCGTTCTAAACGTTAGTAGTAATTATTCTGTGTCTTGAGGTAAAATGCTAAATTTTTAGTTTTAGACACACCGGAGCATAAAGAAGTGAAGGATTTCCTCCATTTACTGATGCTGGACCCACTGGAATTCAAACTGATGTCCTACCCGATAGGTATGGCGATGTTGCCCACTTCGTTTGGTGTGATCGTGAGTTACGTCGTGATAGCTCTACAGTTCAATCACATTGTGTAAATAAATTTATTGATCTGTGTTATTTTTGTCTCTATGTCAAAAGAATTCTTAGATTCAAGTACCTATATGACATTAAGATCAATATCAGTTTGCAAAAGTAAATACAGGTCTAAAGGCAGCAGCATTCAATCATTATTACCTGGTTATTCTTATCCCACTTTAAGTGTGATCTGTACATGTGAGTTTTCATCTTTCTTGGTCCTGACTGAAGCACAGTATGGGTAGTAATATAATCGTACTTTTTATGTTCCCATCTCCAAAACCAACAGAACCTCATGAATATGACTCTGCTGTAAATTGAAGAAATTTTTCCAGGATTTGTGTCCCTAATGTTTTAAAAACATTTATCAACAGGTTTCAGTTTTATTTTTCAAAAATTATAGCTAGATGATATTTTTGTTACGACAAACGATATGCACAAAGTTTTACGAAGCAATTCCTGAATTTATTTTAAATTCTTGTCCCATCCCGTAACAACCTACTTCTTATGGAAGTGAGAAGTCGTGTCGCATACAATTCCTTCCGTGACTTCGATATACGATGTACTGTCAGCGATAAAAGTTGTTAAAGTAATTGTAGTTTTCAACAATATGTCATGAAAGTTATAGGTAGAAGCCAGGAGGTATGTAAGTATAATTGTGAAGATTCATTATTTCTGCCATAATGATATAGTATACTTAACAAAAATACTAAATATTTACTGATTTACTGACTGTTAATGTAAAAGGTTCAGATGTAAAACGTTAGGGTAATTAAAACACACATGGTGGGTATGAAGGTAGGTGGAAGAAAAAATAAAACAATTTTATTTTTTTTGTTTTTTCCTTGGTTATGTCAGTCTTATGTTTGTAATATAAATAATTTAGCACATGATAAAATTGAGTTTAATCAGTCCTGAACTTATCTTCTGCTTTCGACGCTGACTGTACAACATGTACATCGGAGACTTCCCGATCATGCGGTTGCGTCCCGCTGCTCCCTGATAAAAGATTTATTTTGCTCAGTTGTTTGGCCACTGCAGGTCGATTCTATAAATTTCTAATATCAACTCGCATCTCACTTCGCTATTCACTCGCACTTCGCATAAGGTTCAAAATGACCTTCATTTTGCATTCTATAAGCATCAACTATTCTCTTGCGAAGTGAAGTGAGTTCCGAAGCGAACGGATGATACTAGTGACTTCCACACCCCACAAAATGTTAGTCGAGTTTTATCGATTTCAGTTTTATGATACAATTGTGGAGTTTTTGGCCCAGAACTTTAGCTAATTTGTGATTTCTAAATTAAAACTTCTTATTATAAAGAATTTGAGGCAGATATTAAGTAAAAAAACCGAAATCTATAAATTCGTGTCCCATCCCGTAACAACCTACTTCTTATGGAAGTGAGAAGTCAATGTCAGACAGACTTTCAACATTTTGATTAGGTACCTACGCGTTCTGTGCGGAGTGTGCGGTTGTTTTGTTTATTTTGTTTAAAAGTTTTAAAGAGTTTGTTCGTTCAGTGGCGAAAATTATTGTGAATTCACCAAAAAGTAAGTTTTTATTTATTTGTGGTTGTGAAATTTATAAACAATATAACCTACGTATGTATTTATTTTGTTTGCTAATCTAACAATAATGTTTCAGTCCAAATGAGACACGTTCTTCTCACCCATCGTCGGTTCAGATGGAAACTCTGGTAGAGTTTATGGAAAGAAACCCTGGCATGGCGAAGGGTTTCTTGAGAACTCAAAAATGCAAGAGAGCGAAGCCGACGCCAGTGGGAGGAACTAGCAGTGCGCCTAAATAGTTTAGGTGGCATGGCACTATCAAAAATTAATTAAACAGTGGACCAAGGTTAGTGACGCTTTTTTTTACTACGAACCACTTATCACTTAACATTCCTCAAAGCAAACCACTTAAAATGTGCGTCGAATGTTGGCTTAAAGTGTGTTTGTTTGTTTTATAAATTTTATATTATAGTTAAAATTATACTCAATCATATACTATATATGTGTTAATTAATAATAATATAGTTAATTTTTTTTTCAGCATTACGTCTCACGTCTTCAGCTATTGCTCCTCCACCATCTCAACGCTGGTCGGAATTCGCCACCACTACGGAGAGATTTTTAAGGGTGAAAGAACAGCAGCTGGAGATACAACGATTACATGCCCAAATCCTGCAGTCCTTTCTGGAGAGGAGTGCGGAAAGCGAAAGGGCCATGTATGAAAGGAGTGCAGATAGAGATAGGATGTTTGCTGAAGCTTTGACTGCAGTCGGGAGAGGGCAGCAAGCATTAGCAGAAGCTAAGAATAGAGATAGGGAATAGTAATATAAGTTAATATACCTAATATACTGTATTACATCTTGTTTTCTATCTGGGTGCTAAAATTTATCCAAATCCGTCCAGTAGTTTAGGTGTGAAGAGATAACAAACATACACACAAGCCAAAATCGTTGGGATTTATAATATTAAGTAGGATTATAAACAAAATGTGAAGTGTTCTGAATATAACTTGATATGGCAATTAGATAGGTTCACGTGAACGGGTGTTGCCAGGCGGAACTGGTCTGCCCGATTCCGATTCGAATTTTTTTTTGTTCTTTACCATTTCATTGTGGTTACTCTATTACAAATAAAACATGTTTTATTATATTATATTTGTTTCTTATATTTTATTTTTGACTGTACATAATCTAGTTAGTACTATATAAAGCTACAATACCACTCACTGACATAATTAGTTTGTTCTACGAAAGTCGAAACTGGGAAAAAGTGACGATGTGGAAATGTGGAGGGGGGGGAGGAGGCACTCAAAAATACGAAAGTGGAAGCTTGGAGCAGTTCCGGACCGGGTACCCCTACTGCCCGCGGAAACCATACTAGATAGGTGGGGGGTGCTCGACCAAATGTCATAGAGAACCCTGGGAGACTACCACAGCCGGTGTTAGTTTATGGTTTTTTTGACTTTTTTTTTTTTTTCATACAAACTTAACTGGGGATTTTGGGGGGAAAACAGACTCGCAGAGGTTTACCGTCATAGACAATATTGTGTTAAGGGGGTGACCGTGAGACCCCAGACTGACAGGTGTTTTTTTTTTTTTTTAATTTTTTATAGTTAAAATTTTGTGTATGGGCAATCATATAGTCACCAGCCGGGGAGCCGAGGCCGAAGGCCGAGGCTCCGCGGCAATATAGGAGGCCGAGCTGCGTTTAAATCGAGGGCTGGGGGGCAGGAGCGAGGCCGAAGGCCGAGCTCCTCCAGCCGCGCAAGCGAGGCCGAAGGCCGAAGCTTGCGCCCGCGAGGCCGCAGGCCGAGCTGCGTCCAGGCGAGGCCGAAGGCCGAGCTCCGTCTCGTGCGAAAAGAATTGGGCGAGGCCGCAGGCCGAGCCATCCGTGTTTATGGATGACCTGTTCATTTCATCCCGAACCCCCAGTAACCAGCCGGGGAGCCGAGGCCGAAGGCCGAGGCTCCGCGGCAAGCGAGGCCGAAGGCCGAGCTGCGTTTAAAACGAGGGCTGGGGGGGGCAGGAGCGAGGCCGAAGGCCGAGCTCCCCCCAGCCGCGCAAGCGAGGCCGGAGGCCGAAGCTTGCGCTCTGCGAGGCCGCAGGCCGAGCTGCGTCCAGGCGAGGCCGAAGGCCGAGCTCCGTCTCGTGCGACAAGAATTGGGCGAGGCCGAAGGCCGAGCCATTCATGGATGACGTGATGACGACAACTCATACCTCAAGTCACCAGCCGGGGAGCCGAGGCCGAAGGCCGAGGCTCCGCGGCAGCGAGGCCGCAGGCCGAGCTGCGTATATGAATCCGAGAGGCGAGGCGAGGCCGGAGGCCGAGCCTCCTCCAGCCGGGGCAAGCGAGGCCGAAGGCCGAGCTTGCGCCGCCAGCGAGGCCGTAGGCCGAGCTGCGTTTAAACAGCAAGAGCAAAAGCCAGAGCAGCCTTTCGGCTCTTCACCTAATCCCAACCGACAACATTTCTTTGTAGATGACTTTTTCACCATTTCATTGTGGTTACTCAACCTTTCGGAACTGCTTTTATTATATTATAATTGTTTCTTACAGCACGCGAGGTGCTTGCACCTCGCGCAGCACGCGACATCTAGTTAGTACTATATAAAGCTACAATACCACTCACTGACATAATTAGTTTGTTCTACGAAAGTCGAAACTGGGAAAAAGTGACGATGTGGAAATGTGGAGGGGGGGGAGGAGGCACCGGGAAAAATACGAAAGTGGAACTTGGAGCAGTTCCGGACCGGGTACCCCTACTGCCTGCGGAAACTATAACAGATAGGTGGGGGGTGCTCGACCAAATGTCATAGAGAACCCTGGGCGACTACCACAGCCGGTGTTAGTTTATGGTTTTTTTGACTTTTTTTTTTTTTTCATACAAACTTGACTGGGGATTTTTAGGGGGAAAACAGACTCGCAGAGGTTTACTGTCATAGACAATATCGTAGGGGGTGACCGTGGGACCCCAGACTGACAGGTGTTTTCTTTTTTTTTTTAATTTTTTTTTCGAAAAATTTTGTATGGGCCAGCCAAGTCACCAGCCGGGGAGCCGAGGCCGAAGGCCGAGGCTCCGCGGCAAGCGAGGCCGGAGGCCGAGCTGCGTTTAAATCGAGGGCTGGGGGGGGCAGGAGCGAGGCCGAAGGCCGAGCTCCCCCCCCCCAGCCGCGCAAGCGAGGCCGGAGGCCGAAGCTTGCGCCTGCGAGGCCGCAGGCCGAGCTGCGTCCAGGCGAGGCCGAAGGCCGAGCTCCGTCTCGTGCGAAAAGAATTGGGCGAGGCCGCAGGCCGAGCCATCCGTCTTTATGGATGACTTCTTCATTTCATCCGGAACCCCCAGTAGCCAGCCGGGGAGCCGAGGCCGAAGGCCGAGGCTCCGCGGCAAGCGAGGCCGAAGGCCGAGCTGCGTATAAATCGAGGGCTGGGGGGGGGCAGGAGCGAGGCCGAAGGCCGAGCTCCGCCCCCCCAGCCGCGCAAGCGAGGCCGGAGGCCGAAGCTTGCGCCCGCGAGGCCGCAGGCCGAGCTGCGTCCAGGCGAGGCCGAAGGCCGAGCTCCGTCTCGTGCGAAAAGAATTGGGCGAGGCCGAAGGCCGAGCCATTCATGGATGACGTGATGATGACAACTCATACCTCAAGTCACCAGCCGGGGAGCCGAGGCCGAAGGCCGAGGCTCCCGCGGCAAGCGAGGCCGCAGGCCGAGCTGTGTATATGAATCCGAGAGGCAAGGCGAGGCCGGAGGCCGAGCCCCTCCTCCAGCCGGGGCAAGCGAGGCCGAAGGCCGAGCTTGCGCCGCCAGCGAGGCCGTAGGCCGAGCTGCGTTTTAACAGCAAGAGCAAAAGACAGAGCAGCCATTCGGCTCTTCACCTAATCCCAACCGACAACATTTCTTTGTAGATGACTTTTTCATAATTTCCCTAAAGATTTTCAACCTTTCGCAACTGCTTTTTTTAAACTGCCCTGCACAGCACGCGAGGTGCTTGCACCTCGCGCAGCACGCGACATCTAGTATATGTATAAAGATAATAAATAGCCCCTCTGGTATATCAGGCGACCAAGACTGTTTCATGAGTTTCTTTCGGAATTTCTTCTCAGCAGTGGTCGTTCCGAAATGCTAGTAAATAGTTTGTAGCTTTGAGACATAATATGCTATGATTACATAATTAGTTTTTGACGTGAAAAACGCTTTCTTTGAAGGCCATGTTTCAATTTTCAATAAAGCATTGTTGATTTGGATTTTAAACTTTATTAGTACCTAAGTAGGTAATCTTCTTTTTTGGAATATATTTTAAAGTTTCTTTTCACTTCTCATGCTCAGAAAGTGCTTATTTGTGCAGGATATAGGCTGCACAAAATCGAATTTTGTGCATAAGGGCATTAACGTATCTACTCATAAATGTATCTATATTAAGGCAAAGATAATGAGCCATACAGCCAAACACAATAAAAAGTTCATAGATAGAATTTGTTATTTTATAATTTTTACTTTAATTTATTTGCCTTATGTGTTTTTTAAGACATAAATAATATTAAAATTATTTAATTAATATAAGAAAATTATTATTGCAAAATTAATTTAATAGTAGGCTGTATAGGTCTGCAGCCGAAGCCTAATATCAATGTCGTAAGATGAAAAAAAATGAAGCGGCGGGAAACAGCTCTTGTTTTTTCGTGCGTTTTCTGTTTTATTTCCTCGCAATCGAAGTGAAAAGCAGAGTTTATAACTCGTCCACAAAACGATTTTTATCCTCGACATTACTATCAGCCCTCGCCTTCGGCTCGGGCTGCTAAAAGTCTCGGATAAAAATGGTTCGTTTTGTGCACTTGTTGTAAAATCTACTATTTCACTTCTCATGCTCAGAAAGTGCTTATTTGTGCAGGATATAGGCTGCACAAAATCGAATTTTGTGCACAAGGGCATTAACGTATCTACTCATAAATGTATCTATATTAAGGCAAAGATAATGAGCCATACAGCCAAACACAATAAAAAGTTCATAGATAGAATTTGTTATTTTATAATTTTTACTTTAATTTATTTGCCTTATGTGTTTTTTAAGACATAAATAATATTAAAATTATTTAATTAATATAAGAAAATTATTATTGCAAAATTAATTTAATAGTAGGCTGTATAGGTCTGCAGCCGAAGCCTAATATCAATGTCGTAAGATGAAAAAAAATGAAGCGGCGGGAAACAGCTCTTGTTTTTTCGTGCGTTTTCTGTTTTATTTCCTCGCAATCGAAGTGAAAAGCAGAGTTTATAACTCGTCCACAAAACGATTTTTATCCTCGACATTACTATCAGCCCTCGCCTTCGGCTCGGGCTGCTAAAAGTCTCGGATAAAAATGGTTCGTTTTGTGCACTTGTTGTAAAATCTACTATTAAGACTGAAATAAAACACTTTTATTGAATACTTGCAGTTTTATTAAAAGACCATTGGTGGTTAGTTTAGATATGGTTTAATTGATTTGATACTGCACTACGACACCGATAAATTAATTATTACGTGAACGCCATAGACTATCTACTAAGTTTCGCCTACGTATTTGCCCTAGAGCTAAATCGGCGTTAGATGGCAAATCCCTAGTTTGCCTCCTTTGAACTTCAGCAACTGTTTGTACCTCTTCTAGTCTCTCTTCTTCTAAAATAGTAAATGCCGGCATTCCTGTGCGATTGCACATGTTGTGCAAAACGCAACATGCAATAACTATTTTTGCAACTACGTCTGGATGATTATTGAGCACTCTGTGTACTAACAAATACCTAAATCGTCCTTTTAGGAGTTCAATTATTCTTTCTACTGAATTACGAGCAGTTAAATGACGGTCATTGTAGCAAGCTTCTGGGGAATTATCTTCAGCACCACTAATTGGCGTCATAAGGTAGGCGCGCTGAGCATATCCTGAATCACCTGAAACAATGAATAAGTATGAAATGATTATGTGGTTATTGTACCTAAATAGGATCACATTCTGAAGTTGCAGGGAAGGATTAACTAACCAAGCAAAGCAACTTCTTCGCCAGCATTTGTTAATGCCTCTAAGTGGGCTTTTATAACACCATAGTTAAAAATGAAGCTATCATGATTAGCTCCACCATATGTCGGATCCACGTTTAAAATATTTAGATCTGCATCTGTTTTCTGAAACAAAATATATAAAAAATAAATATTGCGAAGACTCACTGAATAATACTAGTAAATTACAAAATTGAAATCCATTTTACCAACTGCACATTTCTTGCATGGTAACCTTTGCGGCAGTAGAAACGTTTTTCATTCTCTGCTGGTTTTTTTAGGGAACCTTATATATTTTTTTACTATAACTGGATTGTTGAGGGCTTCCACCACTTCATTTATACAGCGAGATGCTGATGGCTGCGATATAGATGTTCTTATATTTTCTTTTATTATTTTCTGGTAGCTACCATTAGCCAAAAATGACAAGGTGCATAATATCTGTAAAACAATAAATCAATTAAAATATTAGGTAAATTATTTATATCTAATAAAATCAAAATAGGGCCCAATTAGTTATTTTTTGTTACTACTTTGTATTTCTTTTCTGTAAATAAAGTGTTGATATATCTATCTACATGCATGATATAATAATACCGAGTAGGTACCTATATAAACTTTAAATATCCTTTGACTAATATGAAACATAGCTAGCAGGAAAACATGGGATTATGAAACACTTACTTTAACACGAGTTGAAAGTCCTTTGCCTCGACGTTTTGTGGTCTTTATCAGAGGCTATATACGCTTACATAGTCGTTATCTCGGGTTAATAGAGATAAACTTCGAATTTGGTTCGATTGTCGACGCTTTTCTAGTTTATCCAAAGCATGAGCCTCTTCTAATAAAGATTTTAATAATAACATTCTTGCCATCGTTATCACCTAAATATTTACTTTACACAAACGCGTAAAAAGTAATTTATCCGCAAATCACAAGTTATTGTACTAATTTCAAACACAATTTGACATGAAAATATTATTTAAGCACTATTTAAATAGGATTTCTACTAATTTCACTCGTCAAAAAGATGCTTTTTATTTGACACTTTAAATCGGGTTCGAAAGAGAAGTGAGCTTCGAAGTGACGGGGGAATTACCTTACAGAATGCCACATCTTACAACATCTCATACAATATCCGTCAAAATCTCACGGCCAATCTAGTTCAACTCGCTGACACGCTCGCAAGGGTAGCGCTAGTGTAGATTCGAATTATCAACCGAGTTTTTAGAATGCCAATCAAGAAACTCACTGCGGATTCAGATTCGAAGTATAGAATGAGATCTTACAGAATCACACTGCTGGAATCTGAATGTTTGGATACATTTGTAATGCTTCTTACCACACTTGTATGCGGTTTCGGAAACGGAATTCCCATTTGTGATTCTCATTTCCAATAACATGCCAAATTGGGTAAGATTTTGAGTTAATCTACTTACTTGAAACAAAGGAAAAAGTAAGGATTTTTTATTTTTATTTAATAAGGTTTTTTTTATTTACATTTAGAAGGTCGTGCGCCGCGATGTATCTATATCTACCTATTTGCCAAGGTTTTCTAATCAGTATATTGTAATGTTAATGAGCCTGGCAGTGTTAGGCCATGCCTGCCTTTCTTCAAATATCTATTTGATCATTTATTTAATATTCAACATTTGACCTTTTTAGCTATTTCAACTTCCATTTTCCCTTTACTGAAATTCTGTAGAATCTTTCTTCTCGAGTGTGTTATAAACTTATACTAAAACTGATGTCAGATTGATTTCAATTTTTCTAAAGGCATCTGACTACCGCTACTGAACCATCACTGCATCTTGAAAATGACAATAATATCCTTTCTTACACATTATAAAATAAAGTCCCCTAGCACGTCTGTCTGTTTACTAAACGGATTGGACGGAGTGGACCATGTGGGAGGTTTTAAAGTTTAATTTACGCGGGTAAAGCCTCGGGTAAGAGCTAGTCAAGAATATAACGATCGTTTTCAAAGACCAAACACCATATTTTATTACAAACGCTTCCTAGATCCGACCGACACTGCTAACAAGACAAATGTTTCTATAAATAAAATATGTAGGTCTCTGCAATGTGCAGTAAATCGTGTCTGGGAATAAGATGTTGAGCAGGGTGTCGATTTTGCTCTGTTAAGTCGTAATCGTATCTCAATGGCTTTTCAATAGCAGTGTTTGTTTATAATTCTGGAGCATTGCGTTTGTGTGAGTGATTCCGAATAGCAATTGCGCGGCAGATAGTGCCAACATTTTAAACATCACGCTGGTTGTCAAGATATGCAAAAATACTGTGATTTTACACTATCTGTGTGCAGTAAATTAAAAGTTGAGCTTACTCCTTGCGAACTTTACATCCTAGTAACATCAACTATGTTCAAAATACTACCACACGACTACTCGTGTGATAAAACTATCGATACTATCGATAGTTTTGATTAGAAAACATCAATAGTATCATCAATTGACACGTGTCAATACTATCGATAGGCCTATCGATAGTATGACTATTTGTCAAGGTCACAAAACTATTGACAATACTATCGATAGTCAACACTGTTGCTGCAACATTAGTGCAAACCAGTTTGTCCTCTGGCGATGCGTACGTGAAAGATCACGCACACATCGCCGCGCTTTGTGTGGGTGTACCTTCATATCTGTATGTCGAATAATCTACTCGTGTGGTACTTCTATTAAAAACCATTCAGATACGATTATTACACAGCGCTATTAGAATCGACCCGACTGTCTGTCTGTGACAGCTTCTGAAGTGAGAACAGTATTGACGAGGCGATACGAAGTTGCAAGTAAATACAATTTATTTTACATAGGTAGTGTAAGTATATTTGCATATTACTTATTTATAGTATTCAATTCTAATCAAGGAAAAAAACAACGCTGGACAACATAAGGAGAATGCTCCTATGTTTTCACTCTTTTCCTTCTATGAGGAAATTTGGCCTTAAATAACTTGAATAAAAGTATAATTAATCATAGACAAGGTTGTATATTTTAAGAACGTCACGAAAGAATTAAAAATTATGAATTCCAAATATTCGTCGGGCAAAGAGCAGAAAATAGCGATTGACGGAAGAGCGGCTTTTTTACACCAAAAAAGGAGTGTTATGTTTTCAGGGTTCATGTATGTTTGTATGTATGTAAGTTTCTTTATTCCACCATAAGTCCTGAACGGTTTAACAGACTTTGATGTGAGAGGTATTTTTAGATTCCTTGCATTCTTCCAAGTGACATAGGCTACCTATGTGAGTTGTCAGTCGTGTTATTTATTTTTTTGATAATTAGCTTGTTCTGCTCTGTTATTGGGGGTAGTTTTTCGTCGGTCAGAAATCAGAAATGTTTATTTGCCAGAAAACAGTACAAAAGATGATACAGAAAAATAGTTTCATGTCAAGTAAATTGAAAAAATATATTTCTGTTTTCGCATCTCTGCATAATGGAATGATTTATCAGCATAAAAATAACATAACCAAATACGTGAGTGCATTAATTATGATAATTAAGTAAATTTATTTCGACAGGAGCCGAAATGGTGTGTTTTCAACTTTTCCCTCGTTTTATTAATGGAATTAAAGCCGGAACAAAATTAATAACTTATTTTCATGTCGACCTCTACTATGGAATATCGAAATTGACTTGCTAACAGTGAAACGTTTTAGTTCCAAAAATCTGTAAGACCTGTGTGACGCAACAGATAATGCTGTATCTGTGGCGTCATATTGGTCATCTCGACAGAAATTCTTTATTGAAACTTAGTCTTCAAAGAAGGCTCTTTTTCACGTCAAAAATGAATTATATGATCATAGTGTATTATGGGACCGTGACCGAGACCGTGGGGCGAAACACGCCCACAGGGAAGACCGCAAATGCGCTGGACGGATGATGTTAAAAGAACAGCAGGCTGGATTGAGATTGCCCAAGACCGAGTGGCATACGATGAAGGAGGCCTACACCCATAGGGTTGAAAATGGCTGAAGAGAGAGAGAGAGAGAGTATATTATGTCTCAAAGCTACAAGTTAGTAGCATTTCAGAACGACACTACTGAGAAGAAATGCCGAAAGAAACTCATGAAACAGTCTTGGTCGCCTATCATGCCAGAGGGGCTATTTTTTATCTTTATCTTTACACGCTATATAAGAAGAAGAAGAAGTTCCAAAAATAGCGAACTGCATGTGACTGAGTTCATCATCATCAACATTATCAGCTTTTCTCTACTCACTGCTGGGTATAAGCCTCGGATCTTTCTACGCCATGCTTCTCTATACCGGACCATCAGCATCCAATTCCAGTCAGCAATACTCTTTACATCGTCAACCCACCTAGCAGCTATATATCCTAAGCGTAGAATATCCGGCTGCTAGTGACGTAGGTGAATTTAATTTTACTAACCTAGTATCTGGAAGCCCTCCGAAAAGCCGACTGACAAGAAGTGACGCAGAGCAGGAAAGAGTGGAAACTTCTGGTATCGGAAGCCAAGATCCTCTTTGGGTCGTCGAGCCATCGAAGTAAGTGGACAAAGTAAGACCAATAGTAGGGGCTCTATGAATCCAAGGTAAACAATACGGCATTAGTGAAATTCGATAGACGAACTGCGTACTCAGGCTCTTTTTCCATCCCATGGGACCGAGTTTCGTTCTTATTTATTCAATACTAGCTTTTGTCCGCGGCTCCGCCCACGGATAAAAGTATTTATTTTATTTTTTTATTCATAAGTACACAAAACAGTAAGTAAGGTGGGTACGTACGTAAAGTAAAACATATTTAAACATTGATGTACCTGTATTACAGGAGGTCTTACCTACCTATCTCAGGCACCAGTTCTCTCCACTTAGATTGGGTCCTTTGCCTTGTACTTTCGCTAACAACTCAAATATTGTTAATTAGCCTAATCTGGAGAGAAAAATAAACGATTTATTTATTATTTATTATTTATTGATTTAAAAGAATTAACCAAACTGACCAACAATATACATAACATGTTAAATTTTGCTCACAATACCCCACTTTTATTTTTCCGCGGGTCCGTTACGAATGCGCGATCGAATACGTCCTTAGAATACGTCAACTTAATTTTGCGTACCTTCCAAGAAACACGGCCAAATAGCAATTTTTTCTTTGCTAATACCATCATATTTCGCGGCTGATAAACTGCACAACCCAAAAATACTCATGCGTAAAAAAACGACCGATCAGAAGCCAATATGTCAAAAAAAGTACAGAGTAGAGATTTCAGTTTGTTGGATAAAATGAGCGATTTTTCTGACAGCTAATTAAGAAAAAAAAATCAGTATATAAAAAAATCTCAACAGTTGAAAGCCGAGTTGTAATAATGGCTGTACCTATATTGTGCGCTTTTATTGGCAGCCAGAGGCAGAAAAAAAACAGTTTGACATTAGCACAAATCATTTTTACTAATTTTTTTACTAATTTTTTTTTTTTTATAAAATTTTGCTTTTTGTATGGAACTTTTTCTCTTGCCTTTGCTTAAGCGCCATCTATGAAGTCACCTGGAACTAATGTTTTTTTTTTTATTTGGGTCTCGGAAAATCCCTCATTGGTAAATGACATTTTATTTTTTTCTATCTATGGTTTGATAAGACGAAGTTGGGACGGAAGGATACCATCGCGATATTATGTACTACGCACTAGTTGTATTTCGATGGAAGGATACCTATTTTTTTTTTTATGTGGAATGGTGGCCGAACGAAAAACAAACCCAGATTTCTTTAATTTTTTCTACTGTTATAGGTAACTGTTATAAGTATGTTATAACTGTAAATCATCATCATTGGCTTTGATCTCTGTAATAAATAATAATGGAATGGGCATGGAAGTTTAGTAGTCAGTTCTTTTTCAAAAATGTTACCAAAACCGCATAGATCGGCCAGTTCGTGGTTAGGTAACATCTATTACCCTTCCTAGTTTATGGTAAAAAGAAACAAAAACAGTTTTGTGTCGGGTCGAGCTCGGGGACCGGAAAATGTACCGGACAGGCGGTTCTGTGCGTAAAGTTTGTACGAAATAGCGTATAAACTTAACCGCAGGAACAGATCAAAATATACTTGCGTGTTACATACATACATACATAGAATCATGTCTTTATCCCTTATGGGGTAGATAGAGCCAAGAGTCAAGTGACTCGAAGGCCACGCTTAGCTGAATAGTGGGCTCTCTGATGCAATGGAGATTTAGGTATAGTGACAGGTTGATAGCCCATCGCCTATGAATGGAGAAATCCTCAGTTTAAAGCCCTTTCCTTCGATGGACTTTTACAATCTGCGCGGGAAGAGAAGCAGCTGGCTCATTCTATGTTTTTTCTTCGCTCCCAGACCAGCATGGACTTCCGTGTTTTTTTTTTTTAATATCAGACTATAATAACACAAATTTATTCATCATCATCATTAGACATTTTAATGTCCCCACGGTTGGGCACTGGCTTTTATGGATGGATGCGGAGGATCATGTGCCATGATCCTACGCGGGTCCAATGCAAAATGGTGGGTTTTGACGACTGCGAAGACAGCTGGCACCAACGTGCCTAAAGCACGGAGATTGAGATACATTTTTGGTCACCCATCCCGTTTTTTTTTTTCTTCTTATCGAGTGTGTTATTACTTACACTGGTGTAAAATTTTATTCAAATCGCCTAAAGGCATCTGACATGACTTTTACGACTACCGCCATCTAGTGGCAGCAGCCATATACACACTAGTTAACTAAACAGTCAGCCAATGTACAGGTTTCCTCACGATGTTTTCCTTCACCGGAAGCGGGTGGTGGTCTATGAGAAAACTACCATACATGAGTCAGATTGGTCTACAAACTCATGTGACACAGGTAGGATTTGAACCTGGGTCCTACCCGACCTCAGGCGGGTGTCATTACCACTTGGCCACCACAGCTTCAACCCATCCCGTGACCAACCAATACGAAAGTTGCTTAACCGCCGCTATCGCAGACCGGGCGCGCAACCACTCCGCTACGGAGCCCCTTCCTCTTCTGAACGAAAATTATATTATATATCATTAAAATTGTATCAATTTATTTATTTTCCCCGATACTAACCAAAACACGCACTTAACGCCGCGACGTGTGCTAATCGCTTAATCCCCCCAAATGTTAATGGAACAGTCAACTCATGGCCGTGATGGAATTCCAGTGTTTCCCAACCCCGGCCCGTTACGTTAATAGCTTGTTTGTGATTGGTTTACTTGATGATGGGTCGGCCATTCAAGACGCCGCATGAGGTCCCTCGTTAATTTTGAGTTTCTATTTAGTTTAGAACGATAGTTGGGAAAAGCCACAATGAAAAGTTTTGGTGGTCTCTGCAATATATAATTACGGTTTGCCTTAGATTCACAATGTCCTGGGCTGTGTAGTTAGTTTTTTAGACAGACTGAAAAATGGCCAATGACCCGATAAAATTATTTATTGTAATATTTATTACACTGCACAACTAACGTGAAGAAAAGTAAAAAAAAAAAAAAATTAAAATTCTTTTATTTCAGGCAGAACAAAACGTAAAAGAAAAAACGAAGCGTGTTGCGGATATTTATCTGTGGTCATTTTAACGAAGCTTGTTGCGGATACTATTTTGTGTATAAAAAAATTAGAAGAAGTAAAAATAAAAATCTTTCCTTTATTTTTGGATTTTTGAGCATCTCAGATGCAATAAGTATTAAAGTACTCTCATATAGAAATTAGATATGGTGAATAAATTCCATGCGAGCAGGACTCGAACCCGCGACCAGGCCCTTGATTCTACAAATTACAAACGTAGATATCGTGCCTCAGTTGTGTCTCAAACGCCAAAGAAATCGTAATAAAACATAGAAGTCTTACAGAGATCTTGACACTTTATTTCAATTTATTTGGCTCTTGACACACAATTGAGACACAATATCGACGTTTGTAATTAGTGGAATCGGCCCCCAGGTCTTTATACGACCTTGCTCTTCCAACTGAGCTATCGCATTACAATTCTGCACATCGAAAATCGATCGATCAGAATCGATAGCTCAGTTGGAAGAGCAAGGTCGTATAAAGACCTGCGGGTCGATCGCCGTAATTCTATGACGCATTAGTCGAGTGTACGTGCAGTTCACGCATACGCGAAGCTCAGCCAAACGTCGGTATCGCCGTAAAATAAAACTACACGTCAACGTCGCGTACACTGCACGTCTACTTCACCTACGCGTGAAACCAGCGTATGTTGCCGAGGTGTTGCCGTACGCAAGTTTTGACAATTTTCTTGTCGATTATTCGTTGAGTAATCGATTATTTACACGAATAAAGTTGTTATTACAGGGCTATATCACGTTTAATGACCTAGGATCTAAGTTTATACACAAACAAAACACTTTATTTTGGTCTAAGCATAGTAAAAATGGTATTAAAACGAAAATATTTTACACAAAATGTGGATGTATGAATTTAGTCTCTTTGCATACCCTCCCATGAAGAAAAATGCACTGTTGATTGATGGTTGGTTGAGTTGAGGTTATGTTTGTTTATGTTTAGCATGCAAGAATTGAATATTTGTATTTCGCTCGGGGTTTTTGTTCGGAGCTATTTTACTTGATATAGTAAGTATAAGTATATAACTATTGTACTAGTAAGTTGGCGTTTAATTGGTTTGCCGGCAACTACAAAGATAACATGAGATTGTGTGAGTTTTTACTTTGTTGATTTACGGATCATTTAATACTTATTTCATAATTTCATATTTTAGACCGAGACATTCAAGACGACCTACGAGGAGGTTGAAGGAGGAAGTGGTGTCTCAAACTGAAAATAATTGTGCACTAGAGGAGTCAAGACAAATCTTAATAAGATTTGCGAAGGCACACAGCTTTTAGCTGGAAGCGAGAAGCAATTGGCAGCTTATTTGGCCCAAAATGCGGTTGCCCATTCCATGCGGTTAGAAAAGGTAAGCTAGCATTATTTAAAGTCATGAATGAGAAAAGAAAAAGAGCTTTTGTGATGTAAAGATAGTATACCTACTGCTATTTAAAAATGTATAATTTGCTTACAGAATAAACGTTGCTGCTGTCGTTGTTTCAAAGATGAGCTAACCAAGACCTCCCCTAAAGAAGTATAGTGTAGAATTTGAGAAGTGAAAACAATAAACAATTTTTAATTAAATTTTAAATTTGTTTTATTAGATTTAATCTAGTCAAAAATGTTTTATTGAAACTTGGCCTTCAAAGAAGGCTCTCGTTCACGTCCAAAACTAAGGCTCGCCTTGCCTCGATACGACGGCGGCGTCGTCGTCCGTCGCCGGTGATCTTCCCGATTCGCCAAATCCAACTTTTATGCCAACACAAATCGTTCATGTTCAAATTTTGCACCTGAAAAAGTAAGTAGATAGGTATGAAATTATAAGGTAGGAAAGAACATTACTCGGTAATTGTGTATGATGCTGTTTTTTACTATAATTCTGTAGGAAACGATATAAAAGGTACTAACAAGCTTTGCAAAGTTAACTATCCATGTACGTCTGCAATGCGTCAGCAACACTCGATAAACACTGCAAAGTGACATCTCATTTGGCATTTCTGAAACGTTAAAATTTATCGCGATACCGTTTCAGTGCGTGTTCGTGCGATACAAGAAACGCGTAGGTCACGGCGATACGGCGGTGCGCTGCGTTTAGGTGAGCCTGACGCGAGCGTGACGTGTATGTCATTATTTGATTACGGCAATACGAAATCGATTGTTAAGACGCAAACGCAGTCAAGACGCGCTGCATAAAATTACGGCGATCGGCCCGCTGGTCGCGGGTTCAAGTCCTGCTCGCATGGAATTTTTTCACCATATCTAATTTCTATATGAGAGTACTTTAAAATCTTTTCTTATTCGTATTGATATTGCCTAATTATTACATTGAAGTTCTGTAAATTGCCTAGAAAAAAGGTGACAATGACGATCTAATTTTTTGGCTCCGTCCCATTTGGTCAACGTTTCGTTTCATTTACTTCAGATTCTGCATGCACATCGAAAATCGATCGATCAGAATCGATAGCTCAGTTGGAAGAGCAAGGTCGTATAAAGACCTGGTCGCGGGTTCAAGTCCTGCTCGCATGGAATTTTTTCACCATATCTAATTTCTATATGAGAGTACTTTAAAATCTTTTCTTATTCGTATTGATATTGCCTAATTATTACATTGAAGTTCTGTAAATTGCCTAGAAAAAAGGTGACAATGACGATCTAATTTTTTGGCTCCGTCCCATTTGGTCAACGTTTCGTTTCATTTACTTCAGATTCTGCATGCACATCGAAAATCGATCGATCAGAATCGATAGCTCAGTTGGAAGAGCAAGGTCGTATAAAGACCTGGTCGCGGGTTCAAGTCCTGCTCGCATGGAATTTTTTCACCATATCTAATTTCTATATGAGAGTACTTTAAAATCTTTTCTTATTCGTATTGATATTGCCTAATTATTACATTGAAGTTCTGTAAATTGCCTAGAAAAAAGGTGACAATGACGATCTTATTTTTTGGCTCCGTCCCATTTGGTCAACGTTTCGTTTCATTTACTTCAGTTTTTAGCAAAAAAAGTTTGCGAAAGGCCACTTAAATTTTTGAATACCATTTTGTTTGGATCAAATAAATCAAAATTTCAAACTAGGTTTTTCCGTAGCTCATGTCAATATGTAAAAACAATAACTTATAGGTACATAAACGAATTTTATTAAGTTCAGTTGAGCAGTTACGGCGTGAATACGTGTTACAAACTCCCTTTCGCATTTACAATATAACAATACAATGAATTCCCCAGTTCAATTTCAAAATTCCGGAGCGGACTGGTGACTTTTAATTTAGCGAATAATGTTGTGCTCGGACGTCCCCGGCAAATCTATGTGCAACTTTGACTGTGAATATGTAAATAGGCAAAGTTTCTGACCCGTTCCTGGGCCCTACATAAACATGTCACATTTACGGAGATAGTCACATGTTTGCTATACTTTGTACTAATGAACGAGGACTGAAGATTATTGTCGACATAATTATACGGTTTTATTGACTGCATATCAGCTCTTATTGACCGAGCGAGCGAAGCGAGCGAGGGCTATAATTCAAGTTGGGGCGAAAACACATTGTTTGTATGTATGTATGTATGTATGTATGTATGTATGTATGTATGTATGTTTGTTCCGCGATAACTCTCGAACCGTTGAATTAATTTCGATGATATTAATAATACGTGTAGCAAATATCCATAGAATTTTTAAGTTCGTTGCGCAACAAAATCGGTTCAGCCGTTTTAGAGAAAAACGCATTTTCATGAAAATAAATATTGCTCTATAACTTTTAAACCGTTTTTCAGATTTGGATGAAACTTCACAAATCACGAGATATTATCACTATTTTTTTCATGTATATTGTATATCAAAATTGTTTCACCAGTTTTAGAGATATTGAGTTAAAACCTGAATCGTTCATTTTCGTATCAGCGACATCTAGTGACATTTTTGTGCATGTATTTATGTTCCGTGATAACTAGTCGTTCGCTGCGAACGTAGACCTCGCGACTATTAAAATACAATATTTATTTTCACAAAAAATTAAATATCTCAAAAACGGCTGGACCGATTTTGATGCCCAACGAACTTGAAAATTCTATTTACCATCCCTACATATATTCCAATTTTCATCAAAATCGGAACAACGGTTCGAGAGTTATCGCGGAACAAACATACATACATACATACATACATACATACATACATACATACATACAAACAATGTGTTTTTCGCTCCAACTTGAATTATAGCCCTCGCTCGCTTCGCTCGCTCGGTCAATTATCAAAACGATGAATTAATTTCGTTGATATTAGGAATGCGTGAAGCAAGTATTCCTAGAATGTTTAAGTTCTTTGCACATCTTTTATTATAGATATATTGAGTTAAAACATGAATCGTTCATTTTCGTATCAGCGACATCTAGTGACATTTTTGTACATGTATTTATTTTTCACGATAAATTATCAAAAGGTTAAATTAATTTCGTGGAATGCGTGTAGCAAGTATTTTGCTCGCGACTTCGCCCGCGTGAATTTCCCACGGCAACAGTGCTTTTTCCCGGAATGAAAGGTACGGTGGCCCACATAGAAAACCTGAGACCGCTGCACCTGAAATACGACTCGACTATAGAAGATTGGTTCAGTAGATAAAGCGTGAAGAGGTAACAAACAAACAAACAAACTCACTTTCGAATTTATAATATTCGTTAGTATTGGATTAAGATACAGTATCACGACATTTTCCCTTACGTATAGATTCATCTAGCCGTTATACGTAGGTATTTTGAGGAAAATAAATATTTCTCTATAATTTTGTAACCGGTAATGAGATTTGGATGAAACTTAACATTTTTTGAGATGAGTATTGCTATATTTCTTATTTATATTGAACTAGCTTTCGCCTGCGGCTTTGCCCGCGTAAATTTTCCACGGGAACCATGCCTTTTCCCAGGATGAAAGGTACGCTATGTCCTTCTCCGTACTTCTAACTAGGTGTATGCGAAATTTCAGGAAGATTGGTTCAGTAGATAAAGCGTGAAGAGGTAACAAATAAACGAACAAACAAACTCACTTCCCCGTTTATAATATTAGTTAGGAATAGCTGTTGCTCGCAGCTTCGCCTGTGTGAGTTTAGCTTAGATGAAAAAATTTTTTGTGTTCCAAACTGCTGCATTTTCTGCTGAACTACAGCAGAAAATGCTCATCATGTTGAACGATTTTCACTAAGGCGCCATTTCCATATATCTTATAAAGTAGCTGAACTCTTGGAGTTCTTCATCAGATGTTCCAGATCTTCGATTTTTATCGTCAACAGAAAATGCTCGTCAGATTGATTAACTTTTGCTAAGGTACCATTTCCATATTTCTTATAGTTCAGCTGTTCTGTTATGGTTCTTCATCAGGTGTTCCAGTGTTCAAAATCAATTATATCCTTTATGTTGCCCAGGCTTAATAGCTATTCAACAAAAAAGTTTCATTCAAATCTGTCCAGTAGTTTTTGCGTGAAACGCGTACATACATACAGACTGACAGACAGACAAACAGACAAAAAATTCCAAAAAAATATTTTTGCCTTCTATTATTCTTTTTAAGTATCCCTACTCTATCCATTTTAGTCAAAAATACTAAATGTACAGACAAAATTTTTTACTGTTTTATTATATGTATAGATTAGGATATCAAAATTGTTGAAACAGTTTCCGTGATATTGAGCTGAAACCTGAAACGTGACGAAAAATTACTGTAATGTTTTCAAAAACAGTTATATTCTCCTTAGATGAAGCTCGGGGATGTATACTCGATTATAAATCACTTACTTTGCATAAAGTAGTCGTGGACATTGGCGTAAAAGAGTTGGCAGCCGGATGTACAGTCGACCGCACCTCAAGTTACCCTGCATGATCTCTTATGCCGCGGCCGCAGAGTCGAATTTGCAATGAATTTGAGTAGGTTGATGTGCTGTTGACTGTACATACGTAGCTCTTTCGAGATCAAAACGGTTCACAGATATTATATTTGATCCAGGTTTTGATTAATATCCGCTTGGAAATAATTAAAAAAATGAAGTTGTTGCAGCTCAGAATAGATGAAGAAAAAAGGTTGAAAAATCTGTTCTCCTCAACCGCGCAATAACTAAATAATGTAATGCGTTGCGCCTTACATTTTTGTTTTAACAGAATCCCGTATTTTACTGAAAATTCAAATTGGTTCAGTAAATTTACGTTCTCATATTTTTAATAAATAATAACCGCGAGGTCTAAGTTCGCGGCGAACTACTAGTTACATTAAAATATTAGTTTTTAAGAAATGATTGTCCCTTCGTTTGATCATCAACCATTTGATTAATCATTTTGTTAGAACTATTTCACACTGAAAAAAAATTACTGTCAATAAAAAAGATTTTAAAAATCAAAACTGCCAGTTACCAGTTTGAAAAGAGAATAAAGTCTTTTTAAAATAGTTCGATCTTTAAAAAAAGTTCAAATTACTAAAATGGAACTGCAGTTTGACCGTTCTTTTATTGCGGAAAGATCGCGATAAAACCGCCAGTTAACAAAAGAATCCGACAATAATAACGGGATAATCGGGCGGCGGCGGCTAGAGGGCGCCACAATGAAGCAACTTTGGGAACCCTGATCATGATTGATGATCTAACTTTAAGCTGGGCTCAACTTCAAGATCAGTTCCCAAGTGGGTTACTGAGCTGTTCCCTATTGTTTTTAGCGTTTAATTTATACGTTTTGTAACTTGGTTTGAAGATCGGACAAATGCGAGATGGATGAAGGATTATACTTGCGAACCAATTTGGGCTTTGGTGTTTTTGTCCCCATAAATCATGTTATTAGGAGAGGGAAAATAGGTGATAATTTTTTTTTCATAATTAAATTTGGATAATCGATGGACAGAACCATCTTTTGCAGGTTAATGCCTGTTATATTTAAGAAACGATCCGTTTTAGTTACGAATAGTAGTTTTTTATACGAGGAAAACAGTTCTATAACGTCTCGTCGTGCAACTTAGGGCGAAGCCTGGGCTGTTTTTTTTTTGTTTTTAATGAGTTTTTTTTTTTTGATTGGCTTTGGAAATGGTTCTCTATTCATTAGCATAATATCTTTAGGCCTAATATAACTTCCCAATCAAAATATTCCCATTCTGGAATTACCATGGAAGGAATAAGTAGTTTGTACGTAAGTATTTATTACTTCCTGTTTGTAATAAAAATTGTTGATGCTTATAAACTCTGTGCACTGTCGCATGGTAGCAGCGCCGTGTATAGCTGGCTTTACGTATAGCCATTGCGTTTGCCTCCTGGCAACATTGCGCAGACGGCTTTCGGCCGTCGACATTCAGTAGTCCTTTGAACGCGCGCGCACGAGGCCGTGTCGCATGAAATATTGCGGTGCTATAGCCACCATCTTGTGTTGTTGCATTTTGAAGCCGCGCGGCGTGGAGTTAATTTTGGTTGTAATAACTGATTTGCGCTTGTGATTATATTTCCCTTTTGTTAAATAACTATTGAACGGTTGTGTTTGTGAAAAAACCTGTTATTGTGACTTTTTCTTGTGAGATGCGAAACGTGGCTGCCTGGGGACGCCGAATCCTGTTGCCGAGTGAACCCTCGTAAAGAAAGCAAGGTATTTATTCTGGGGATTGAGATCTCAAGGGGGTAGTTTGGGTGATTAGGGACCAACCCCCCCCTCTTCCGAAGACACTCGAAGTTGGATCCGAAGATTAAGAAGATTCAGTTTGGTAAGTGGTTTGAATTGTAGTTATTAAGTTAGGTTAGTATATAGGGCCCCGTAGCTCCCTATATAAGCTACGGTGGTAGCAGTCTGCGTATAGCTTAAGTTAGGTTCTAGTCGGACAAGCGTGGTGCCGCGTGGAGATTTTTTCCCGGTACTTATTTTTACCGGTGGGTTTTTTCCCGGTAAAGTTCCGGTACAGAATTCTTCCCGCTACTTCGTTTGTCCGGATTCTCTGCGCACATTTTCTGGTAGCAGAGCGTAGTTTATCTACCCTCTATTTGTTCGTTTGTAAAAGATAATTATTTGTAAAAATTATTAGATTTTACTTAGTTTGTTTATATAAGAACTTATATAGATTGATTGTTTGATTTTAGATATTTGTAACCTTTTTGCATTTGTTTCCGGGTTTGTGCCATTCTCATTCCTACCGCGGCTTTGCGTGTCGTAGTTTGATTTTGTTTTTTATTTACCTTTTATCTTTTTTTATTTGTCTGTTTGTTTGTGACTTGACGCGATGGCGAAGGTCCCCAATGCTAACGCGACACTCGCCAACGAATTGAGATGGTTTGTGACGGCCGGTGGACTCCTGTCCCGGAAGGACAGGGAGGCCGCTATACTGGAAAGAGCGGATCAGCTCCGCTCACGATTGAACAACGCGGAAGCGGCCATGGCGGCGCTTACCGAAGCCGACCTTACCCCGGAGGTCTACGCAGGTCACGTGGCGGACCTGGACCAGATCCTGAGTCTGCACGATGACATCGTGGAGGCGGCGGCCGCAATAAGGGCGAGACAGGCTAGCGGACCAGCCCCTCGCACACCTGTTAGACAGGAAGGACCAGCGGTTACTGGTCGGCTCCCCACCCTTCAGCTGTCCCACTTTGGGGGTAGGATGGAGGAGTGGGTGGCATATAAAAATATGTTTGAGTCCCTGGTCGTAGCACGACAGGATTTGTCGAAGGCCCAGAAGATGGCCTACCTCCTCTCCACTCTTGAGGGTGAAGCGCGGTCGCTCATCCAGCACCTCCGGGTGGAGGACGACCAGTACGACACGGCTTGGGAGTTATTGAACTCCCGCTACCAAAACTTACGTTTGTTAGCGGATGCGCACGCCGCACAGTTGATGGCCCTGCCCAAGGTGGCCAACAGGGCACAGTTGCGCCTGCAGTTGCTCACGCCCGTTACAGTGGCCTGTAACGCGCTCCGCACACTGGGGCTGCCGGTGGACCAATGGTCCTTTTTGCTGGTGCACATTGTATTGGGCAAATTACCCAATGACATCCGCTCGCGATTTGAGCGCGAGAATGCGGAACGGGATAGCACCACCCTACCAACATTCACTGACTTGGTGAAGTTTTTGGAGTTTGAGGCACGGGCGGCTGAGAATACCATGACGGACTCAGCGCCATCCAGAGCGCCTGAACGTAGGCCCCAACAGGGACGGCAACCGCCACCGCGTGGAGCTGGTGTGCGGGTTGCACACACGGCAGCAGTCGCGGGGGACGCGGACTGCCTGCAATGTGGCCGGATGGGCCACAGCCTGCTGCAATGCAGGGACTGGCAGAGACTGCCAGTACAAGATCGGCGCCGCATGGCAAGGCGGCATGAACTTTGCTTTTACAGTTTGGGCAGTCACTATGCACGTGACTGTCCCAGAGCCATACCATGCAGTGCATGCCGTGGGCTGCACCACGTGATGCTCTGCATGAACCGGAACGGGGATGGCCCCCGGTTGTTGAGGCAGGGGTCCCCTATGGGCGGGGGCGCTCCTGCGCGAAGCCCTCCACCATCGGACGGAGGACGCGGCTTCGCTCGTCGCACCCCCCCTCGGGAGGGGGGTCGCGTACCGGCGCGGGTCTTGGCGGACCGGGACCACGCGCCCCAAGGTCGGGGCCAGTATGTGGCTGGCCAGGCCCCGGATAGGGCCCCCATGGGCGGGGGCCCTAGATCGGACGTGAGAGTGGGGACACCCCCCTCCACGCGGGTTACCAATGCCCAACACATGCAGCCGCAGCGGTTTTCTCCGCCGCTGCACGAGTACCCACGGCTGGAGTACCACCCGCCGTACCATATGTATGGCCGGGCCGCGGGTTATGCCCCCCCTCAGATGGGGATGTGCACTCGCCCGCCATATTATCCGGGTCAGTGGCGCGCCCCTGGTTTGGAGAGAGTGGGGAGCCCGTGGGTAGCTTGCTCCCTTGCTGGGACAGAGCCGCGGACGGTTCTGCTCCCTACCGCGGTGGTCCGCGTATGGGGTCGTGGGGGGGAAGCCATTAATTTGAGAGCTCTGTTGGACTCAGGGGCTCAAAGCAGTTTGGTTACCACTCGAGTGGCACGCCAGTTAGGTTTAGTCGTGGAAGACTCGCCTGTGCCACTTCTTGGAGTTGGTGGCATACAAGTGAAGTGTCTGACGGGCCAGACACTTGTCACCTTTTCTTCGCTGAAGTCCTCCACAATGAGGATCACGACTTCGGCTATGGTAATGGATACCATTGCGGATTGGCACCCCTCGACAGACATACCGCCGGGTGTGTTGTCTTTGGTTTCGGGTCTGGATTTGGCCGACCCCTTTGTCTTTCATCCCGGCCCAGTGGACTTGCTCCTGGGCTCGGACGTATTGGGTTGGATTTTGTTGGGCACACAGAAGGCTCTGGGTTCGTCTTCACTGATGGCAGTGTCTACGATTTTTGGTTTTGCCCTGATGGGCCCTGTGTTTGATAATGGCACCGCGGAGGAGCCACCGGTTGTCGCATCTGCGTCCTTGGCCAAGACCATGCAAAGGTTTTGGGAGGTGGAGGAGCCACCTATGAGTTCCAGGATGGATCCGGAACACGCTGAGTGCGAAGCCCTTTTTCGATCGACCACGGAGAGGTTGCCCTCCGGTCGGTTTGTAACTAGGTTACCCTTTGTTGCCTCTCGTCCTAGCCTAGGGCAAAGTAGGGCGCTTGCGGAGAAACGACTGCTGTCCATGGAGCGACGCATGCAGCGTGACCACGTACTTCGCGATAAATATATTGAATTTATGCGCGAGTACGAGGATTTGGGTCACATGTCTCCGGCTCGAGTTGATTGGAGCTCAACTGAGCATTATTTTTTGCCCCACCACGCGGTGGTGAAGGCCTCAACAGGCAAATTGAGGACCGTCTTCGATGGGTCCGCACCCACTTCGAACGGGGTTTCGTTGAATCTGTGTTTGCATTCGGGTCCCAAATTGCATAGGGACATAATTGACATCATCTTGAACTTTAGAAGACATCAAGTGGTTTTTGGTGCGGACATCCGGATGATGTTCCGCCAGACAGTCATACATCCTGAGGACAGGCGATTCCAGTTGATACTCTGGCGTGAGCGCCCTGAGGATCCTGTGACGGTGTATGAACTCAACACAAACACGTATGGTTTAAAATCTAGTCCCTATATCGCCATCAGATCATTGCTTGAATTGGCAGAGCGGGAACGGATCCGCTTTCCCCGTGGGGCTTCCGTGCTGTCACGTGACTTGTATGTTGATGACGTGTGCACCGGAGCCCAAAGTATTGAGGAGGCCCTCCTACTGCGGGATGAATTGATTGAAATATTGAAGACAGGTGGCTACGAGCTACGTAAGTGGTTGTCTAATGAGCCTAAAGTTCTAGAAGGGATCCCGGAGGATCACCAACAGAACCCTCACCTGTTTGAGGATGTGGATGATCCCAACAGGATAGCGGTGCTGGGCATGCAGTACCAGCCGCTAACCGATATTTTTACATTCCAAGTGGACTTGGAAATACCAAAGGTCTGGACTAAGAGAACGGTGTTGTCCGTAATAGCTCGTATGTTTGATCCAAGCGGTTGGATCAGTCCAGTGATATTCTCTGCGAAGTGTCTTCTTCAGAGACTTTGGACTTTGGGCGTCTCGTGGGACGAGCCGCTGTTTGGCTCTCCATTGGATGATTGGCTCGAGTTGTTTTCATCGATTAAGGAAGTCAATCGGATTGCCTTGCCTCGTCGAATATTGCCACCCGGGAAATATTGAGCCAGCCTGCATGGCTTTTGTGACGCGTCGGAGCGAGGCTACGCCGCGTCAGTCTATATGCGGACAGTTGACGCCGATGGCCGGGTCAATGTCTCGCTTTTGTTAGGGAAGAGCAAGGTCGCCCCCATCAGGACTAGGCTGACTATTCCCAAGCTTGAGTTGAGTGGAGCTCACCTTCTCTCTAAATTGTTGCATCACGTTGCATGTGAGCTGGCGGCCACGGTCGAGATACGGGACATCTTCGCCTGGTCGGATAGCCAGGTCGCGCTTGCATGGTTGCGCGCGGCCCCACATACCTTGGAGGTTTTTGTGGGAAATCGGGTTTCCCAAATCCAGAATATCGGAATTGATATAACATGGAGACATGTGCCGGGAGAGCTTAACCCAGCGGACTGTGCCTCCCGAGGTTGTACGGCACCAGAATTGGTGTCACACCCGCTCTGGTGGGGTCCAGAGTGGCTGATGGGATCAGAAACTTCTTGGCCTGTCTGTCAGACAGATGTTACTTCTTTGAGTTTGACTGGGCTCCGTGTACATGCTGTAGTCGCTGAGACGACGTCGGAGCCGGATTGGCTACTTGCTCGGTATAGCAGCTTGGATAAGCTTCTGGGTGTTACCAGTTGGATTAAGCGTTTCATACATAATTGTAGAAACCCACAGGCAAAGCGGTTGGAGCCGATTGCAGGTGCAGAAGAGCGCCGGAGCGCATTGTTGCATTGGGTCTGTGTCGTGCAGACCGGACGGTTTGAGTCAGAGCTTCGTATCTTGCGCGACGGACGCGCTAAGTTGAAGGGCGCGGTCGCTCGTTTGAACCCGTACATCGACTCGGATGGGCTTCTTCGGGTTGGAGGCAGGCTCCGGAAGGCGGATCTTCCATATGAGACTCGCCATCCTCTGTTGTTGCCCAAGGGCGGACCCTTGGTGCAGCTTTTGGTGTCTGATCGACACATTCGTAACGCCCATGCTGGGTGCAATGCTTTGTTGGCTATTTTGCAACGCGAGTTTTGGATTTTGTCTGCCCGAAGAGCAATCCGTAGTGTCCTGTTTCGATGTATTGCATGTTATAGGTTGAAGGCATCCACGATGCAACCACAGATGGGTGATTTGCCCGCTGATCGAATCCGACCTTCGAGGCCGTTTGACGGCGTTGGAACCGATTTTGCCGGTCCCTTTTCGATCAAGGCTTCTCCCTTTCGTAATGCCCGTATTGTGAAGGGCTATTTGTGTGTATTTGATTGTTTGGCCACCAAGGCTGTCCATTTGGAGGTGGTATCGGCTCTGACTACGGAGGCCTTCGTCGCCGCGTTGGATCGCTTTGTTTCGCGTCGAGGTCTACCTTCCCTTATTAGGTCTGATAATGGCACAAACTATAAGGGAACTGTAAATTATCTTAAGGATGTTTCTGTGTTTATTGATAAAAATTGTACTAGTTTAAGTCAAATTGCTGCCCAAAGGGGAATAACCTGGAAGTTTAGTCCCCCAAGTTGCCCCCATTGGGGAGGGATTTTTGAAGCGGCTGTGAAATCCGCAAAGACTCACCTCCGCCGCATTATCGGAGAAACGGCTCTAACTTTTGAAGAGCTGGCCACAGTGTTTTGTAAAGTTGAGGCGGTCCTCAACTCTCGTCCTCTCTGTCCGCTATCTCCAGATCCAAATGACTTGGAAGCTCTCACCCCTGGTCATTTTTTGGTGGGAGGGCCTTTGAATGCCCTGCCCGAATACCCGTGGAAGGACGAACGCGTATATCGGTTGTCGCGTTTTCAAATGTTGCAGCAAATGAGCCAGGACTTTTGGCGTCGCTGGTCGCTTGAATATTTGCATTTGCTGCAGCAAAGAGTGAAGTGGACAGACAGGACTGAGCCTCCCAGGGAGGGTGATTTAGTATTGTTAAAAGAGGCAAATTTGCCCTCATTGCTTTGGCGACGAGCTCGCATATTACGTTTGATTCTTGGCGGAGATGGCACTCCGCGTGTGGCTGAGGTGTTGGTCGACGGTTCGATTTTAAGGAGAGCTGTGACCTCTCTCGCCCGCCTTCCCGTAGAGTAAGCTAGCGGTCTGCTTCTCAGACCGGGACGGGGGGATGTTTGTAATAAAAATTGTTGATGCTTATAAACTCTGTGCACTGTCGCATGGTAGCAGCGCCGTGTATAGCTGGCTTTACGTATAGCCATTGCGTTTGCCTCCTGGCAACATTGCGCAGACGGCTTTCGGCCGTCGACATTCAGTCGTCCTTTGAACGCGCGCGCACGAGGCCGTGTCGCATGAAATATTGCGGTGCTATAGCCACCATCTTGTGTTGTTGCATTTTGAAGCCGCGCGGCGTGGAGTTAATTTTGGTTGTAATAACTGATTTGCGCTTGTGATTATATTTCCCTTTTGTTAAATAACTATTGAACGGTTGTGTTTGTGAAAAAACCTGTTATTGTGACTTTTTCTTGTGAGATGCGAAACGTGGCTGCCTGGGGACGCCGAACCCTGTTGCCGAGTGAACCCTCGTAAAGAAAGCAAGGTATTTATTCTGGGGATTGAGATCTCAAGGGGGTAGTTTGGGTGATTAGGGACCAACCCCCCCCTCTTCCGAAGACACTCGAAGTTGGATCCGAAGATTAAGAAGATTCAGTTTGGTAAGTGGTTTGAATTGTAGTTATTAAGTTAGGTTAGTATATAGGGCCCCGTAGCTCCCTATATAAGCTACGGTGGTAGCAGTCTGCGTATAGCTTAAGTTAGGTTCTAGTCGGACAAGCGTGGTGCCGCGTGGAGATTTTTTCCCGGTACTTATTTTTACCGGTGGGTTTTTTCCCGGTAAAGTTCCGGTACAGAATTCTTCCCGCTACTTCGTTTGTCCGGATTCTCTGCGCACACTTCCATTGGCGTTACTGAGTAGGGGAACACTGTTGACAGCCCAGAACGTCACCCTTCCTCCCGCTTCGTTTCTTCTCCGTCGCGTCCGACGACGCCGACGGAACGCATCGATGGGGCAGCAGGTCACAACAAAATATATGAATAACGTCGCAGCGTCGACGCTGTGACGACGCTGTCACGACGCAACGCAACGCAACGGAGCAATGGGGCTTCGCCCTTACCGACGCCGACGGCTTGCTACTAACGGATGGGAGGGTTAACGCTAACGGATAGTAAGCGTATTGCACGGAGATGAGAGTTTAGAGTGTTCATATAAAAAAAAATATCGTCCGAAGACTGTCAAGATTACTATTCGTAATGTCATTTGGTTACCCGTAAATTTCGGTCGGTTTTTCTGAAGTATTTCATTAAAATGTCTAGTTCAGATAGTGATAGAGATGTGTTTAATATTATATCAAACTCCAGTGAGACTGATTCAGAAGAAGACCGGCGTAATAGAGTATATAAAGAGAGAGTGGATTACTTATCGACGCTGGATTCTTACGAATTTCAAGTGAGATTTCGGCTCGATAAAGAATCTCTTCTTGAAATTCAGTACTTTTTAAGTGCAAAGACTGACTGGGACTTGGTCTTTAGACTTCATTTGGCCATTCGGTTTACTGATAAAATTTAAAAGGACTATATATCGGGATACTTTTAAGCTGTACCGAAATTCGAAATCTCGGCTTTATTGTCAATAAATTTTACTCTCTTCATACTTATTCGGAATGAAAAATGAAGTCATCAATTTATTTCGACCCTTTTCTGTATCTTTTTGGTCTTTATTCTTCTTTTACAGCCTAATTCGCCACATACAACCTGACTCTCTTTCAAACCAGAGTGAATAGGCTGCTTATGGGTAAGCTCGCTACATCGAAGACCTCATCTATGTCCTCGGACAAGATTGTGGTCAAGAGCTAACCCATATTAAAAAAAAAATATATTGGCTCTAATACCAAACTTTTTGCCTTTATCCATATGTTTTAGGTTAGTAAAGTTAATTAGTAATTACCGGCAAGTTAGTATTTATTTATAATTCAATGTTAGTAAGTTATAGTATAGAGTCACAGACCACCTATATAGAGTAGATCTGATGACGTAACCAGGTGGTCCAAAACAGACACATTGATGAATCGGAATACGATCCATTTCTCATTTCCTAAATATTTAAAAATGGACCTTACGTTACCACCTTTAATGTTCATTTTTAAATATTTAGGAAACGATAAATGAATCGTATTGTATGTATTTAGGAATTATTGTGGGTGTTTTAGACCCCTGGTCATGTCCACATCGTCCGAAACATGTGGCCCGTTTATGACGTCCATCTATCTCGGATGTAAAATGTTCCAATATTTATGACTTAGTCCACATTTTTGAGTCAAAAATGAATTTTATTCCAACGCAACACGGGTGATGCGAATAATAAAAAGTCCCCGCTTTCTGTACGGACGTTTCTTGGTGGAAGTAAAAATAATGTCTATTGCAATGTAGTAAGGTTTACTATTTACTGCAATAGCATTTGTCGTTGATTGTACCAGTAAACCTTTAGAGATTGTGCAGTGTATTTTATGAAACGTAGAAATATGAATGTCTAAAATCTTGGACAATATGTTTCTGTTTTATACTTTGTTGCAATTATTTATTCAGTGCAATCTACTATACAACTAAATATTCTGTTTTTAATATAAAAATCAATTAAGAACTATTTTTTATTTGTTTTATTTCAATAGAAATCATACTTGTTAAAAGAAGTATTTTTTACACGATTGATCAAAAAAGGAGTGTTTTCAGGGTTCATGTATGTAAATAAGTTTCTTTAAATAAGTCCTTTTGATGTGAGAGGTATTTTAAGATTCCTTGCATTCCTTTGAGTGACAGCTATGTGAGCGGTCAGTCGTGTTTTTTATTTTCTAATAATTATTTATGGCTTGTTGAGAGATATTTTATACTAGCCGCGCCCCGGGGCTTCGCTACGTGGGAATTTCGAGATAAAAAGTACCCTATGTGCTATTTCCGGTATTTTTCTACCCGTATACCAAATTTCATAGAAATCCATCCAGTAGATTTTGCGTGATTGAGTAACAAACATCTTCACAAACTCACATCCAAACTTTCGCATTTATAATATCAGTAGTAAATAGGATTATTGGCGATCCTGTTCCTAAGTTCGATTTATTTCAGAACCAATATGTGCTATAATGAGGTTTCAGTAAAAAAAGCTACTTATTTCTAGCAAATAGCTTATTTACATGTTTATGTTACCAACTATGCAATTAAAAATAAACTGGGTTCGTTATTATCAGCGATTCATTAATTTTATCCCAAATTAGTAGAATTTAAACATTGAAGTTTACATTTTAACATTATTCAGCTAAAATACTGCTTATCAATTTAAGTTATCAGTAAACTGCCAATTATTTTACAATACATCGTTTACATGAAGTATTTATTGCAACGCAAAATGCTTCAAATTTGAATAACATTATAACAGCATTTTCATAAAGTTAAGTACCAACAAATTTCATTTTACGAGTTCATATTTAAATTAGTTTCACTTGTCTATTAATTCTAATCTTATTTTATTTTATGTATTGAGGAACAACTAACAATTACATAATAAAATCTTAACAATATGTATTACATGAAAGAATAGGTAATATGTAACCAACTACGTTATCCACAGTTTGAACGAACAAGTTTTAAAAGAAAAGATTTCCACTAGATGCATGAAGGAAGTAAATTAAAAAATACAAGTTACATAAATGAAATATGGGAAATCAGACATATATATCATATACATATATAATATCACCTATGTGAGAAAGCATTACAATTATAAAATATACATATAGTATAAAGAATACAAGAAGATGAAGTTAGTAATTTAAATCGATTCTAAATCTAGCCTAGACAACAAAGATTTGAGTTTATATTTATATTGAAAAGGAGAAATAGCAAATAAGTCTAAGGCAGCATCGAAGTATTTGTTATGGGACTCAACCATGCGACGAATGGGTGAACGGTGACCAGAGTTGGTGCGACAAGGTGTTAACGCAAAAAGCGGTCGAGATCGGACTCGACGCCACAATGCTGATCTTGGAACAATATAACTTAATTTATTGACTAAGTTGATGGAGTCAATTTTACCATGTACTATATTATACAACAACACAGCATCAAGATATCTGCGCCTTGATTCAAGAGTCAATAGTTTGTATTTGGTAAGTAGCTGAGAATAATGAAGGTATCGGCGATTACACTTAAAATGCATGGTACGTAAAAATTTACGCTGAACTTTTTCAATAGCGAGAGTGTATTTTTTGTAGAAGGGATTCCATATGTAATCCATATGTAATTCCATATGTTTGTATATAATGTTTGTATTGTAATCTTGATCCAAAAAAAATTGCAACGAACTTGAAACCTTCTCTAAGCAATCTTCCGTTTA
>CM031573.1:3927653-4001409 GCA_018467065.1 Ephestia elutella | reverse complement strand
CTAACAACAAATTTGATTTTTCTCTTATTATTCTGATCCCTTCGAGCAACAAGGACTTCCGCGAGTAGAAGTCCGTGTCTATGGATCCTCTCAAAGTTAAATCTTATTAAATAGGTACTAGCTTTTTGCCCGCGGAAGCTTCGTCTGCGTGGAATTTTCCACGGGAACAGATCTTTTTCCCGGGATGAAAGGTACTCTATATCCTCAGTACTTCTAACTATGTCTTCTTTCTTCTTCTTTCTTCCGTGCTTGGTCCCAATTTACTTGGGGTCAGCTCCTCCTAGTAAGTCTGCGCCACGCCGCACGGTCGCACTTCTAACTATGTGTATATATGCGAAATTTCAGGAAGATTGGTTAAGTAGATAAAGCGTGACGTGAAGAGGTAACAAACAAACAAACTCACTTTTGCATTTATAATATTAGTTAGGATTAGGATTTTTAATTCAGGTCCTATCTATCGTTAATGGTAAAGTTTACACAATGGTTCAGACGGGAATTAAAAATAATACGTATTAGCAGTGCATCTCTCGGTTAGGGGAATCGGTTAAATTATGGTATGGTATGGATCTAAATAGGTACTGTCAAACTTCTGAAATCTGACCCCCTATCTCACCGAATCCTATCTCAGGGGTTTGCAGGTATCTGCAGCTGACTGTACCATAACTATAAATATTTTAAGAGTAGAGACGTAATTTGTTTTTATTATATTAATATATAGATAAAATATTTTCATTTCGTAAAAAAATTTACCTTGTGATAGCAAACCTGTTTACTTGTATTGATGTTTGAGTAACCGATGTGGTCTGATGATATTAAGAAATCGTAGCAAGACGTTGTATGCATTTATGCAGTCCGCTTTCAACTGGTCCCCTGTGGAAGTCAAATGGGAAAGACTTTCTATTTCCAGTAGTAGACTTCCTTACTTCTTTGTGACTGAGATGATAATGACCTCTCATATCGAAGCGGGCAAATTTTTTTTTTTTCAAGACTCAGAAATGGTTAACAAAAGAAAACGGAGACGTGAAGTGAAATCATTCTTATTATTTACACAACATGATTGAACTCGTAGAGCGATCACCACGTAGCTCACGATCACTCCAAACGAAGTGGGCAACATCGCCATGCCTATCGGGTAGTGACATCAGCTTCAGCTCCAGCGGGTCCAGCATCAGGAAATGGAGGAAATCCTTCACTTCTTTATTCACTGGTGAATTTTGGAACTGAAAAAATGGAGTCGTATAAAATGACAAAATATTTATAAGTGAATAGCCGCGCTTCGGGGGCTTGGCTCCCATTAGAATTACGGGATAAAAAGTACCCTTTCTCGTGTAGTACTATTTCCAGTATTTTTCTACCCGCCGTCGTGTGGCAAATTTTATCAAAATCTGTCCAGTAGATTTTGCATTCTGCGTTTTCCCGAAATTCTCAAGGGAGTAAAGCCCCTGGGCACGGCTTGTAAATAAACAAACAATTCATTCATAATGAGAAGAAAGCCCGACAAAAAAAGTACTGACGAATTTCGAATACAAAATGATATTAACATAATTGATTGACATGACACAATCAGGTGCTCTATTCATTAAACATGTCAATCCAACATGTTGTCAATTCAGAAAAATATTATTGTTACAAAAAATGTAATAGAAAAGAAAAAATCGTCAAAACCGATGAAAAAATTAAATTAAAAACCATTAGCAGAGTTGTTCAATAGGTACTTACTGATCAGCAACAAATTATTCATTTTGGCCAGTGATATTTTCAGAATGACAAATTGGTTATTTAGGCGTTGTCCTGCGAACATGATTGGTACTATCACCACGATTTGGTAGCCGAGACTGCAAGCCATGGCTGTCCATCAAACAAGTCATATTGAGCCTTCTAAAATGAAAAAAAAATTAAAAGTTGGCCTTAATCCTTTTCTCCATAAATGGGGCAAAAAAGAAGGTGAATTAGTTCAGTCAGCCAAAAGAACAGTTATTTTTGACATTATATTTTTTATTTTATTTATTAGGTTTGTCAACGGTTGTTACAATATAACATTTCACAATCACAATTTACACCATTCTTAAAGCTAATTTTGCACACAGACAAATACCACATGCACATTAAAACGATATTTATAAAATAGATTGGTCGCCGTAAATACTCCAGTGTATAATATGTTGACTAGGCAAAGGTAGTTTGACAAAGTAGCATCCATTAAAGATAATATTCATTAATGTAAAAAAATAACTAACATGCTATTTTATGAAAAACCTATAAAAGCAAAAATTAAAAAACAAAATGTAAAAATAAAACTAAATCATGCCAAATAATTCAAAAGAGTTTGTAAAATTAGAACTGTAAAGATAAAACTGTAAAAATAAAACTATGTCAGGAATATGTTACGAATTTTGGACAAAGAATCGGTAAAACTCAATTTTGTTAACGCAACTGTTATAAAGCATGTTTTCTAATATCAAAATAAAAGTTAAGACGATAAAAATTATATAATAATAGCAATTAGGTACCTGTTTTATAAGAATATTAGCCAATCGGTATGAGACAACAATTGAATAAAACAACGCCACACTGAAGGACAATAACATCTAAAATAATAAAATGTAATGATAAATCTATTAGAAAAAATTACAGTAATCTTGAAACTGACACTAAAGAGCAGAACGAGTGAGAACCTGAAACATTTGAAGGGACGAGTAGGCATAGGGTGCGATTTCAAGAGGACCAGTACTGCAGGCTTCTAACCCATTTATTCAAGACTAGAACCTATAGAATATACTTGAGATTACGCAGTCAGATTGTTTTGAAATTTTAACTTTTCCCTCTTTGATAGAATATAAATATGTATAGGTACAGTCTGATTAGAATCAAAACATGGGTCGGGCTTTTTAGTGCAACTTCACTCCGGTCTCTCTTACAAATGTATATGTAGTAGAAGTTAGTTAGTTTCGAATGATTTGAAATGGTTTTGAATGACAAGCTGACAACTTGTCAAACATTACAAAACCCGATAGCACTCAAAATCGTGCATAGGTATATGTATGTATGTTGTAGAACTTAATGCCCAAAAATAAGTGTATCATTTAACATAATTGAGATAAACTAGGGAATGTTGGGCTGTTCCTGAATTAAATGCAGCTAAAATTAAGTAAGTAAGTAAAAATGCTTTATTGCACCAAACACGTAAAATTAAGTCCACAATTTGTACATAATTTTTAAAATAATTAATGAATAAAATAAGTAATTAACCAAAAATATTAATAACAAGGTTAGTAAATTAATTAAATAAAATACCTGGTTTGCGTAACAACTATTGAGTTTTTTTGCTACTATTCAACAAAAACTGGTAAAGTTTAGCCCATTCTTTGACAGTTTTTTCTTTGAATACAATACTTTCTCAGAATTATTTTTTATTTCGTCAATTTCTTTAAGCATTCCAATAACAGATTCATTCAACATGATAAATAAACTTCCAACTGTATATATTAATGAGTAAAACATGACAAACTCAAAAATCCATCGGCCTTGAAGCCACACTTCGTAAAACGATCCAATTATAAAATAAAAATAATCTGCACGAGTTTTTTGATTAGGTGCAAGATATATATTACAAAATGTCGAAAAAGTTGTATATATACGCAAAGTAATATATGAAAATCCATGCAGAAGCCATACTCTTTTTACTGTTTTTAACATATTATTATGGATTTTATTTTTCACAAATAGACTTACAGACGTAATTCACATTATGTAACAGAGAAACGAAATTTTTTGACTCTTGTAATGCAAAAAAAATTATTACGATACTATTTATAAACGTCATAATCTGAAAAAAGTAGTGAAACTTTGGATAAATCTTGTTTAAATAACCCGTAAGCTTCAACCTGCATATGTTACTGACAAATATAATTACAGTAAGTATTATTTCAACTAATATGCGAAATGTAACTGCAAATTTAGTTTTTAGACTCATATCACTAAAATTACGATAAATACAGAAAACATTTTCCACTAAAACTAATTCTATCTAATAATTTCTGACTTTGAGACATTTTTTTGTTTGTCTAAAAAGGTAAAATTTAAAACTGCCGTACAATATGTTGAACTCGCTTAAGTAAAAAAAACGAATGAGTTAGAATTACTGCCGTTCATTTATTGTCCTTCCTAGAAGTATGGCAAAAGAACAAACACTTACTTAATTGACCAAGTTAATCAAATATTAACGTTAATGGTAGTATTTCCATTGGACAAATTCGAAGGTCGCTGTAGGTATCCGACTATGACACGTGATATTACACCGCTCCCTGCCAGGCAAAAATTACATTCATTGCAACAAAAATATGGGTAGATACGCAGAATTAAAAAAAAAAAAGCAAATATAAGTTCCTGCTGTATTTTATACGAACATATCTGATTCTCACTAAAATAAGTGTGATAGGTAAGTGTAAATTCGATTTCAAACGGAACTATGCGTCAGCTTTCCAGTCATGTCATACGTAGCTAACTGGCTGCGACAAAATTACGTGTCTGGAGTACGCACTACATACTATGCTCAGCAATAATAGTAATGTAAGTATTATTTAGTTTCTAAGCTTCTTGATCCTATTCATCGTGATTCGGAACACGCGTGAAACAAGCCCCTCAGTGCAGCTAAATCGACAACCGAATATTAAATAATGCCTCCCACAGAGGGTTGCTGAGTCCAAAACATATTGTATGGCAAGCTTTAGCCCTCGGTGTATGCGCGCGAATTTCGTTTTTCCACTTTTTCATTTTCGATTTAGCCATCCAAATTTTTGAGAGGTATGTTGTCAAACCGCTGGAGTGATGAGGTCCTAAAAGATCTGGAGGCTCTCCATAGAGCCGACTGGCAGGAAGTAGCGCAGAACAGGAAGGAGTGGATGCTTCTAAGTATCGGAGGCCAAAATCCTCTTTGGGTCGTCGAGCCATCGAAGTAGGTAAGTAAGTATGTAACAGTGGACTTTAGCAGACTTATAAAAGTACAATAAACATGTATTAAAATAGGTACCTATTTATTTGCTAAGAATATATTAAAATAACTTCTTACATAAACCTCGAGACGAAACATTTCACATTCGTGATATAATGTTCGGTAAATATATTTCGCCTCACATTCGTCTGACGCAAAGCACTGCCCGCCATTCTTTTCCTGCCCAAATCCCATAATATACTGTTGAAACCATACAGGAGATAAATACAGAGGCCAAGCTATCATAATATTTTATATTCAATACTGATTTTTTCACCAAATCATTTGCTTTTCCGCCAAAGTTACTCAATCGATGGCTCTTTACCCACTGCTCTTTTTCTGTTATTTTCACAAAATACTACTATTCATTGTAGGAAAACCTTTTGTGACCTTGAAATAGATCGCAAGTAGGTAGTAACTTAATGTAATTTTTCAATTTATTAATTATTATTTTTTTATATAGTAAACTAGCTTTCGCCCGCGGCTCCGCCCGCGTGAATTTCCCACGGGAACCATGCCTTTTCCCGGGATAAAAGGTACCCTATGTCCTTCTCCGTACTTCTAACTATGTGTATGCCAAATTTCAGAAAGATTGGTTCAGTAGATAAAGCGTGAAGAGGTAACAAACAAACAAACAAACTCACTTTAACTTTTATAATATTAGTTAGGATTGAGGGCAATGCATAAGAGATGATCAATACAACAAACAGTAGTGGGACTAAGTAAATGACTAACAAAAAAATATTTGCTACTAACTGCGCTGCGGAGCTCCGCTTACCTACGTGAAAATTTTGGGATAAAAGAAACATTCGTGCTCTATATGATGCATGTATGGCTATACCTGTGAACCAAATTTCATCGAAATCCGTTCAGTAGATTTTACGACATCCACACTTGTGTGTATGGGTTGTACCCATATTTTCTCATTTATAATACCAGTAAGATAGAACTAACTAATTTACAGCAAAGTTAAACACATACATTCTCGCAGCTTTGTCTCTGCATTCGTCTACTCTATGTTGAAACTCCAAAAGAAAAATCATCATTGTTCACTTGGGCCCGTGGCTTTGGCTTTTCCCTTGATCCGTTTAGCGTTTTTGTTACATTTTTCTCTTCAGGGTCAAAAGAATACCAAAGCGTGGATTGCCCAGATAACTGGCGTAAATGGTTTGAACGTTTCAGTCATGTTTCTTTTTTATTTATGACCGCAACACAAATTTTGTCATGGATCATCTAATTTCTTTAATTTGTAGTTTTATTTATTTCTTTAATAATAACATGTCTTATTTTTTTTTTGTTTATTTTCTAGATTCCTCAATAATCATTGTTCGTTCACAGGAAAATCGACTATTAATTTTAATTAATGAATTACTTATATATTGATAATGATGAATTACTTACATGAAAATAAAAAAAGATCTCAATAAAAAAGTAACTATGTAACATTAAAATGTCCGTTTGAGGCCCGAGTCTTTTTCTACATCATCCATAGGTCACTAGGGACGAAAGGCAGAACCTTACGCCTGTCTGACGCTGCATTTTTTATTGCGGTTAAGATCAGATATGGGTCAGGTTAGTCTTTTTGAAAACGACCACTTTCACCCTTGTAAATTTATTGAGTTTTAAAACACAAAAGTCGGAATCGGGGTCGTCCTTTTTTGCTATTTGCATGTTATTTTTGATATGTTTTTATGTGTCTCAAACTGACGCGAGACGAAACTGCTGAACTGAGGTAACTTGAAATTATGCAATGAGGTTCTTTATAAATAAATAGAAAGAACATATTATTACTTTTTTCTGTTACAATAATAAGTAAAAATTGATAACTTTTTTCTATTTCTGTTTACTATTATTTCTTGTAACTTGTTCTATTATATATTTTGTTTCAAACTTCTGGCTGTGACACTTTGTTTGCTTGAGTTTTTCTATTTCTTACTTTTTTTCTACTTGTGAAGATTTGTAATTGGCTTTCTGTTTCTAATTTACACTACCTGTTCTAACTTCTTATGCTGTAAGTCTTCCTTAAATGTAAAATAAAAATAAAAAATAAAAATATTCATACACGAAGACTAGACTAGACTTACACGTAGATAGACTTACACGAAGTCCCCTTTATTTGAATTTGAAAATTTTCTTTTTAATTATGTCGTATTGCTCTACAGTACATGTACACTTGTTTTTCAATAGACGTCATTAATTTTCACATAAAAAACAACAGATTTCCAGTTGTATATTATTTTGATTTCTGTGGGCTGAAAGTAGACGTTTTCGACCAATTTTGACCGCCTTTGCCCTTCTATGATTAGGATAAAAAGCCTGAACGTCGTAGTGTTTGTTTAGGACGTTCACGATTACACTCGCCTTAAGAAACGTGCTCCACAGCGTTATACAATGTGAATGTAGCATAATATTTTCAAACAAAATAATATAACAAAAGTTAAGTGGTTGCTATGTATTTGACAGAAATATTCCTTTTTTTGTTAAAATGGCATGTCTTCTTCTTATATATGAGAGCTTTCCTGTTGTTATCGTCAATACGTGGGTTGTATCGATGTATATGTTAGATCCATGGTTGTAACACACGCAACGACATTTTTGACATTGGTAATGGAGTGGTTTTGCCATTTGGCTTCTGAACTAATCAACAGCTACAAAAGTAAACAGTTTTTAGAAGTCTGCCAATTAAAGAGCTCTCTAGCTAGGTAATTACTTTAAAATTACTTACATGAACTATTGATGTGACGCTTTCAGCAAGCAATGGCATATCTTATTACTCAACAGTGTTTTTACAGCAATTCTAGTACTTATCTAGTTAAATTTCATGTTACTATGAATAGAACTAAAAGGACCTATCAACGTCAACTTTTAGTTTTCCAAATCCAGCTGCCACGATCTATTAGTAATCAAGCCCACCATTTGTGGGCGATTGATCAAATTGATCAAAATCAGTTAGTGTCCTCAAGGCATTAGTCCGGCGGCGTTAAGACAAATCGCCCACTCAATATATCAGCGCTGAATGAAATATGCCGCTCAGATTATACTTGACAGTGGAACATTTCGCACTAAAACCTCATTTGCGCAAAGGACTGATTGAATTCATAGTTTCTAACTAGCTGTCGCCCGCGGCTTCGCCCGCGTGAGTTTCGCTTAGATGAAAAATCTCTCTTGGAGCTTTTCATCAGATGTTCCTAATCTTCAATTTTTATACGTCAGCAGAAAATGCTCATCAGGTTGAACGATTTTTGCTAACGCGCCATTTCCATATATGTTATAGTGTAGCTGGTCTCTTGGAGCTTTTCATCAGATGTTCCAGATCTTCAATTTTTATACGTCGGCAGAAAATGCTCATCAGGTTGAACGATTTTTGTTAAGGCACCATTTCCATATTACTTATAGTTTAGCTGTTCCGTTATGATTCTTCATCAGGTGTTCCAGTTTTCAAAATGAATTATAAGCCTATATGTTGCCCAGGCTTAATAGCTATACAACAAAAAAAGTTTCATTCAAATCCGTCCAGTAGTTTTTGCGTGAAACGCGTACATACATACAGACAGACAGACAGACAGACAAGAAATTCCAAAAAATTTTTTTTGCTTTCTATTGTTCGTTTTAGGTCTCCCTCTATCCATTTTAGTCAAAAATATTAAATGTACAGACAAAATATTTTTACTGTTTTATTATATGTATAGATAATAAAATACGTACTTAATAACGTAGTGAAAGCTCTAAAATTGAATGGAAAAAGTGTACAAGGCATTTTAATTTTCTCTCTGCATAACTGGTAAAAAAATCCTCCGGAAGTCCTCCTTTTCCGTGATCTTCAAAGAAAAGCTGGATGAAATCTGTTTCAACTGGCAATCAACCACCATACGTTTTAAAAGACAGTTCTTACCACGTACGACCAAACTATGGAACCAACTTCCTGCGCCAGTGTTCTCAAACCATACGACATTGGAACCTTCAAAAAACGAGTCTACGGCTTCTTGAAAGGCTGGCAACACTTTTGTGATACTCCTGGTGTTGCAGCTATCCATGGGCACTAACCATCAGCTGACCCGCTTATTTGTTTGCCGTCATAAAAAATAACAGAACAGTGGCATCGGACCGAGAAAAGAGAGTGAGGAACCTGCTGCTGCTGTGCCGGCTCCACACAAAGTAGGATAAGGAATAGGCGGATGATGATGACCAGAACTATTTATTATCAGAACTGGCCCTTGATTCTACAAATTACAAACATAGATGTCGTGCCTCAGTTATGTATCAAAAGCTAAAGAAATCGTAATACAAATCAAACTAATCCATATTAGAGCAACTAGGATTGCATGCTCCCTCGCGCTGGAATCATCGGGGAGGAGATGTTTCTCGAAGAATAACGCACTTGCCCACACCTCCGCCTGTCCGCACGTGCTATGCGAGGAATGCTTCAACTGTGAGAGCCCAGCAGCTGCTCGGGGACATGCTCATCAAACACAATGAGGCAGATATATTTAATGACTCTTTTGATATATTCACTCGAAATGTTATGACGTACCTAAATTCAATTAATTTTATAATATAATATGATCTAAAGCGCACTACACACCAAAGCCGCCGACCCGCCGACACAGCCCGCCGACACAACCCGGCGGCTTATATGAATAGAATTATATCGGCAACACAAACAAAAAAAGTTGCCGACATAGGTCGGCGGGTCGGCGACTTTGGTGTGTAGTGCGCTTAATTATTACTACTTACCTTAATTTTTCAATCTTAGTTAATTTTTTTTATGTATGGTTTGCAGGTGTTTTGGATTTATTGTCTGTGAATCTGGATGTATCCTTATAAATAAATAAAATACCTGAAATATAGATAGAAGTCTTAGAGAGATCTTTTAAGTTTATTCGCTCTTGAGACATAATTGAGATGAGACACGACATCTACGTTTTTTATTAGAAAGAAAGAAAAAAAATATTTATTCGACAAATTTTACACTAAATTAACATATTTACTAAATTAACACTAAATTTAACTAAATTCGTCGAAATGGCGACCAGCTCAGCATGGTGCCAAAAAAGGAGGCAACAAGGTAGCTAAAATATAAAACAAATTGTACCTTGTTACCGAAAACAAAAAAAAACATAATTTAAGATTTAAAAGCAGTATGACATACATGTTGCATGAAAAGAAAAAGAATTGATACATGTTTAACTGCACATTTTTTTGTCATCTTTATGCCCATGTTTTGCAAATAAATGAATTATGAATTATTATGATACAAATATTGAATTAGTAGAATCAAATTAAAAATTAAAAAATACAAATCAATTTCAATAAAAATAACGCAGATAGTATATAACAGTGACGTTACTGAATAACGTGACAGCGCGCGCTTAGCCGCTTTTTCATAAAAATTGACCATCGATTAGAGCCCCTGCCGGCGGAGCACGATCGAGTAAGTAATGGCTTTCTCAATTGCCCACATTTTTCTCTAATACTCCCCTTTTACACTCATTTTGCAGGTAATATTACTACATGCTGGGTATTGGATAAGTTTATTTTTAAATATTCGTTTTACTCTTTAATAAAAAGCGGTTGAATATTTCAATTTTTAGATAACAGAGATTGTACAACGGGCGCACTCAGGATACGATGTCTTTATAATTAAAGGGTTAAAACTATTGCGATAGATATTATAGCACTACTTAGGTACTTACTACTTACAGTTCTTTTATACTCTACCATAGTTTCCTTGTCCTATACTTCGATTTATACGAATTTGAAATTATATTTTTGTCGTTAACGTGGAAATAAAGATTATGCTTATGACTACGATTAAACTCACTTGGGTTGTTAGCCGGAATCGCCGACTAGTTTACCTCGGAAAAACAATCCTAACTCGCCTTAAAAATGACTTCCGTATTAAGTTGAAACTAGTCAGCGGTTAGTCGGCGGTTCCGGCTAATAACCCAAGTTTGTTTACCCGTACTTATATAATTATAACACCTATTTCTTACATTAGTGACGAATATACCTATTTTAAATTCATACAAATCGAAACGAAGAACAATATATTTTTGTCATTTAGATTTTTATCGCTTTTTTAACGTAACAGTCACAAAAGTTAGTAAAAACCCAACCCTCATGGTGAGATTAACTTAGCGAGCGAAATACAACGGAAATAGACGTCATAAAATATCGAAATCTGATGAGATATTCAAATCCACGGAACTTCTGTGAACAGCATTAGGGAAATCGGTCCCAGTGGAGACGCAGGATCCTGGCATCCGCACCAGAGGCTAAGCGTGTGCGTTTTACCCACTATTTAATCGCCTATTTTATTATATTGAGGGAATTTTGGGATATAAAGTACCCGTTTACCAAATTTCATCAAAGTCCGCCACTGTTCTGTGTACAGTACTTACAAAACATCCAAACTTATTTCACATTTATACGATTATGGGCAAATTCACTATCAAAAGCTTTTTTAACTTTTTCCTTGTCGGAATCAAAGAGTATGTTATGGTACCTAACGTGTATGTAACGTAATGTAACAATTGTCCTAGGTAAGCGTTAAGGCAGCGATGGTGCAAGAGCGATTCGTAAATTTTAAAGATAATTCAACCAACAATAGGAGAGGCCACTTACAACAGTTTTCCCTCTTTCATTTCCCCTCTGCCAAATTTTATATGATCATGCTCGTACTTTTTGTGATTGTGTGCGTAGGCATTATCTTGCGTTCATCCCCCTCCCCTGAAAGTGACATACTTAATTGCATAAAAATTCGTCTTCTATTCGGTTAAAGTTTCCATTACTCGATCACCACATCATGTCACGCCTTGCGTTTTAATATCAGTCCGCTTTGCTTCGGGATATTTTCAGCTTCAGATAGTACACTCACTAGTTGAATATGTTTGATTTGCATTTAAATAGGTGGTCTTTTGAATGGATTTCGTTATGATCCAGTTTTTAGGTTGTTTTGGCCTTTGGATATTTGACTATTGAAAATAAGTATGGATTCGTAAAGACAAAAAACTGGCCACGTGCGAATTGGAATCACACGCCAAAGACTCCATACAATTTTTTTGTGTCAAATTATTATCTACTAGCTTTCGCCCGCGGCTTCGCCCGCGTGAATTTCCCACTGGAACAGTGCTTTTTCCCGGGATGAAAGGTACCCTATGTCCTTCTCCGTACTTCCAGCTAATTGTATGCGAAATTTCAGGAAGATTGGTTCAGTAGATAAAGCGTGAAAAGGTAACAAACAAACAAACCAACAAACAAACAAACTCACTTTCGCATTTATAATATTAGTTAGGATTAGGATAGTTAGGATTGATTGTGTATCTATTGATGATGATAGATATTTTCATATGATATCTATTCGGCCGTCTACTTTTTAATAAAATGTAATGCAGTGTAATAATAAGTGTAACTTGTGCAACAATATAAAGCGTTATATTCAAGATGACTCAGAAAACAGTTGGCATTTATGTTAGTTGTGTTTCACGGGATATTTTCTTCGTTTGCAGGACTTTCTGCTATATTAAAAAGTTCCAGTCTCAGGGAGAAATTCTTTGTAGTTTATTTTAGTAGCTTATGAGTTGAAACATGTTCTAAGTTTGATATTTCTTCTTAATAAATTTAATAAAAATTAAACATAATTGGAGGATGATTCGACCTAATAGCTAAAAAAACTGAAAGTATTTAACTACTAGACCGATTAGAGTAAAGCAAGTGGACTGTATTAGAAAGAGGATGATGGTTGGTGGTAGTAAGTGAATGCCCTGTAACGCGGCGACGCGTTCATCCTCTTTGATCCATTTATGCGTGCGCTGGCACATACATACTCATTTCACCTGTCATAAATTTTAAATTGTATTCATACACATTCGATTCTGCATTTTGATGTCATTCTTGATCCAATTTCTATCTATCATCATTGTGAAGACAATAATAATAACTATTTTTAATATATTATAATTAACAATAGGACCCTTACTACAGGGTAAGTGAATTTTAATTGTTTTAGGAAGTAATTTTAAATTTGTGGTGTATATATGTGTTAACTTTTCTAATCGTTTTTATATTTTGTTTTAGGTCCTATACTTATATTCTTATGTTTACTAATAGAATTATATACAACGACCCTGAGAAGACTTTTATTATTATATGGGCTCACGCCCCATTGGCGCCCACGTTAAAAAAATAAGACAAGAAGACAACTGTAAGTTACTTTATTTTAACTAAATCAAGAAATTAAAAAATACATCCATCAAGTCAATTTCCAATCCGTGCATTTTCAACTGCACTGGGCCTACTACTACAGCCTGCACTTGTTGCTGCTGGACTGACTGCCATATCCCACATTTGCTGCTGTTGAGCCAGCTACTGAGCCAACTGCTGTTGCCTGAACTCGTCGCTGCTGGGCCTGCTGCTGGGTTGACTATTATAGCCCATACACACTACTGCTGGGCTGGCTGCTGAGCTGATTGCCACAACCCGTCAGACATACGGATGGCCAACGCCTCGCCACCGATCCAATAGTTGGCAGACATCATGAGAGCCACTTCACCTCCCAAGAACACTTTTGAAGATACAGCGAAATACTGAGCTTTCACTTCACTGAGAGCTGAGAAGATCATTTTATTTTGCCTACTTTATTTATTTTTCCTTTCCTTCTATCATTTTATTTTACTATTTTCTTACATAAGTCACTTGTCAACAATTTTGGTTGCTATGACCAAAGACTAACTCAACTCCATGGAACAAATACAAAGTTTTAATTTATTTTTTTCCATGATACACTCGTAACATTTTAACATGTATATAGTTACCTTTATTTTATAAACACATTTATTTTTAATTTTATTTAAATCGACATGGATACTTTTACTACTGAGCTTAACTCTTCTCTTTCGATACCCCTTACATATTTTGAAACTTTAACTAATAAAATCATCTCTTTAGAGGACACAACTATACTAGCGAGTTAAAACGCTTTACATTTAACGGTCACGATTGTCCAAACAATTTCATTCAAAAATTAGAACACTTTGCTTCCGTTCGTAAGATTTCAGAAAACACTCTTTTTCCCATATATATGACCTTCTTACAGGAAACGCTTTAGAATGGTTTCAAACAAAAACAAAAACTATAACAGATTGGGAAACATTTAGAACCACATTAATACACGATTTTGAAAATAATTAATCACGATTATCTATTAAAAAAGCAAATCGACAACCGCTTACAAAAACCTAATGAAAAGATTATATTTTACGTCTCTCACATGAACTCATTATTTTCACAATTACACAGAAAAATTCCAGAACCAGAACAAATTGAAATATTTTTACGAAACCTACTACCAGAATTTACTTTACGCATATCCGAACAAGACATAAATTCTCTTGACGCCTTGATAGAATCATGTCAATTTACTGAAAAATTAATACATATGAATAATAATTCCACAATTTCACAACCACTTCGTCTCTTTCAATCAACCCACAACACCAACACCATTTATTCCTGAATATCCTTTTACAAAAACTACCTATGCTATTAAAACACGAAAACTACAAAAGTTTCCTACCTTCACCTGCCCAAGGTGTCGAAACAGCTCTCATCCCCTTTCCATATGTACGAATACCCAAATAATTTGTTATAGATGTGGTCTACAAAACGTCACATTTCCCCATTGTCCATTCTGTCATAAATCAAATTCAAATAAACAAATTAAGAAACAGTTTACACAAATTAATAATTCCACAAAATTTGATAAACAAGATTGGAATAATTGGCTTGAATACATAAAACTTTTTTTTAATTCTTACAATGTGAATACTCTCCTTCGTACAAATGTGAACACTCTTCTTTTTGAAAACAAAGACACACAACGTCCCTATTTACATATTAAAATTAATAATCTCATTTTAAATGGATTATTAGATAGGTAGTGGAAGTTCAATTACAATTCTTGGTAAGGACTCACATAAACTTTTACTTAAGTCTGGTCTCTCATTGAGAAAAGACCAACGTATTTTAGGTACCGTAGCTAACGGACAACCTATTATATCTATCGGAACAATTTCACTTCCGGTAATTTATAATTATAAATTTTCTATAATTACTGCTCATGTAATTCCAGATGTTCATGAACCTTTAATTCTTGGCATCGATTTCTGGAAAACATTTAATATAGCTCCAAACATACTTCGTAACATTAATACTCACTCTACTTCTCAAAACGACAATTTTTTAGTTCATTCTACTTCTACTAATCTTCACTCATTTGAAAATTTAACAAATACACAACAAGATTTAGCTAACATAATAATAGACAAATTTAAACAAATTTCTACTGAAACTAAACCATTAGGAAAAACTCACCTCGCCGAACATCACATCGATACCGGTGATCATGCTCCCATTCGTCAACGATGCTATCGTTTATCACCAGAAAAACAAAAGGCATTAAAAACAGAGGTCGATGAAATGCTTAAACTAGATGTTATCGAACCTTGCGAAAGCCCATGGCTTAGTCCCGTTATCATTACTCCTAAAAAAGATGGGACTTGGCGTTTCTGCGTAGACAGTCGTAAATTAAATAGCATCACTCGTAAAGACGCTTACAAATTACCCTTAATTTCAGATATATTAGATAATTTAAAAAATTGTAAATATTTATCGTCAATTGACATTGCGAAAGCATTTTGGGAGATTCCTTTACGAAAGGAAGATCGTCCAAAGACTGCTTTCCATGTTCCTGGTCGTGGCATGTACCAATTTAAAGTAATGCCCTTCGGTCTAACTAACGCACCTGCTACTCAACAAAGATTTTTTGATAATCTACTATCAGATCTTATGCTAGATAACACTATTTTTTGTTATTTAGATGATATTGTCATAGCTACACCAACATTTGAACAACACGTTGAATTATTAACTAAATTAATCACTAAACTTTCTCAAGCTAACATTACAGTTAACTTTCCTAAATGTTCTTTCTTTAGACATGAACTTAAATATTTAGGATATATAGTAAATCAAGACGGTTTACAAACTGACCCTACTAAGGTTCAAGCAATCCTAAATATTAAAACTCCTACATCTGTTAAGGATGTTAAAAGATTCCTTGGCACCGCTAGCTGGTACCGACGATTTATCCCTAATTTAAGTACTTTAACTGCCCCTCTCACTAAACTTACCTCTACTAAAAAGAAAGCACCTCCTTTCAAATGGTCTCTTGAGGCTGATAAAGCCTTCATCTCAATTAAACAGGCTTTAGTTAGTACTCCTATATTAGCTTGTCCCGATTTCACAAAACCATTCGCTGTTCATTGTGATGCTTCCGCATATGGCATTGGTGCCATGCTCACACAAGAATTCGATGGCGTTGAAAAACCTATAGCTTACATGAGTAAAACCCTAACTGCTCCTCAACGCAACTATTCAATTACAGAGCGCGAGCTTCTTAGTGTGATAACTGCTTTAGAACACTGGCGTTGTTATTTAGACAACGGAAAACAGTTTACTATTTATACGGATCATTCTGCTTTACAATGGTTCTTACGTCTTGATAACCCTACAGGTAGACTAGCACGCTGGTGCATCCGTCTCTCTATGTTTAATTTTGAAATTAAACATAAACATGGCTCTGAACATGTAGTACCTGATCAATTATCCCGCATCGCTCATGTTAACGCTATTAATATGTCATTTGAGCAATCTAAAGACACTTGGTATAACTCTATATTTGACAAATGTAGAATAAATCCAAGTTCTACTCCAGATTACCTCATTAAAAATAATAAATTATTTAAATATTGTCGCGCTGTTACTGAATATAATTCTGAGTTCAACTGGAAACTCGTAATTCCATCAGAGTTTCGAGAGTCCATTATTTATGAAAATCATAATTTACCTACTGCAGCTCATTTCGGTATTTTCAAAACCTACCATCGCCTTAAACTTCATTATTATTGGCCTGGTATGTACAAAGATGTAGTATTTTTCATCTCTAAATGTGATACTTGTTTAGCCTACAAACACCAAAATCAAAACACTATCGGTTTAATGGGCAAGCCTAAAAATTGTTCTCGTCCTTTTCAAACAATCGCTATCGATTTTATTGGTCCCTTACCTTTATCACGTAAATTAAATAGATTCATATTAGTGGTTACCTGCTGTTTTTCTAAATACTGCCTTATTTACCCCATTAAAAGAGCAACATCATCTATTATAAAACATATTCTTGAAAAATTTAGTTTTTATGAATTATGGAATTCCAGAAACCATAATTCTAGATAATGGTCCTCAAAATGATAAGTGCTGAACTTAAAGACTTGTTTAACACTTACAAAATACCTCATGTACATTACACTCCACGTTACTGCCCTCAAGTAAATCCTGTTGAGCGTTACAACAAAAACTATAATCACAGCTATAGCTTCTTTTGTTGATGACGACCATCGTACTTGGGACTTACATTTGAATCATATTCAATTTGCCATTAACTCATCCGTTAATGAAACAACAAAATTTACTCCCTTCTTACCTCGTCTTCGGCCGTGAATTAGTTACTTGTGGTTCAATATATTCGGATACCGAATCTATTGAAGATTATATATTTGCTCCTCGCGATATTTATGCAGAGCATTTAGGTAATTTACTTCCAGTATTTTCAGAAGTACAAAAACGAATGTATAAATCCCATGAAGTCAATGCTAAGCTTTACGATAAACATCGTCAATATATCGAATATAATATAGGTGACATCGTTTGGAAGCGGAATTATCCTTTAAATTCTGCTGATAAACATTTGTCAGCTAAATTAGCACCCAAATTTATTAAATGTTACATAACAAATAAAATCTCGCCACTAGTTTATGATTTAACAGATTTTTATCACAAACCCCTAGGCCGCTGGCATATCAAAGATATTAAACCAATTAAGGCAATTTCTTTACTCTAGTTGCCTTAATAACTATTTAATCTTTTTATTTAAAAAGATGTTTATTTTCTCACCCCATCACCTTTTAGTTTCTCATCTCATTTGACAATTGTCATCCTAATTTGAAAATTTATTCAATCTTTTTTACTTCTTTTTCTTCTTCTATTTTAATTAACTAAAGTTAATTAATAACTTTTAATTAAGTACTTTTAATTACCTTTAAGTACTTTTAATTACATTTAATTACCGTTAATTACTGTTAATTGTATTTAATTACCGTATTATTTTAATTAGAGTTGTCTAATTTGTAACTCTACTTACCTTACTTACTTACCTTACTTATTTACTCTATTTATATCATTAACTTGATATTTTCCTCACGTCATTACTAAGACGTTTATTTTAATTTTTTGCGTTTCACGCATAGTGTTATTTTTATACTCTACCTATTTATTAAAGTACATGCTTGTACATATTTGTCATCGTGCGGTTTTAGTAACACGTTAAAAAAGCCTTAAGCTATTATTTACAAGTTAGCGGTTGGTGACTAATTTTTAATTAAGCCTACACCATTGATAAGCTTCAGTTCTTGAGAAATGCTTCCTGTTATATAAGCTTTCTCTATGATGTATTTAGTCACAAATCCTTAAATGGAATTATGACTTTGTTAGGTGATGTATGTATGTTAGTATTTGTTAGGTAGGATGTATGTGGAACTGATTGGCTTATTGTAAATACTCATCTTAATTTCATTCACCTTTCTAAATTAACTTTCACTTCATACATTTAGTTTTACTATTATTGTATAATAAGTTTATTTTTTTTTTAAGGTTTACTATGTATTTTTTAATACATAATTTACTCACTAAATTCAAAATTACATATATTTCAATTTTTAACAATTTTAAGATTAAAAAAAGTTTTTAAAACTTTTTTTTTAAAAAACCGGCCCCCGGTACTGTAACGCGGCGACGCGTTCATCCTCTTTGATCCATTTATGCGTGCGCTGGCACATACATACTCATTTCACCTGTCATAAATTTTAAATTGTATTCATACACATTCGATTCTGCATTTTGATGTCATTCTTGATCCAATTTCTATCTATCATCATTGTGAAGACAATAATAATAACTATTTTTAATATATTATAATTAACAATAGGACCCTTACTACAGGGTAAGTGAATTTTAATTGTTTTAGGAAGTAATTTTAAATTTGTGGTGTATATATGTGTTAACTTTTCTAATCGTTTTTATATTTTGTTTTAGGTCCTATACTTATATTCTTATGTTTACTAATAAAATTATATACAACGACCCTGAGAAGACTTTTATTATTATATGGGCTCACGCTCCAGCCCTACCTCCTCAGACAGTGGGGAATTATTGAGTTGCCTTACCTTGGTCTTGCTGCTTGGCTGATGTCTTAAGCTCTGAAGTTCGTCTTCACGCTTCAGGAGGTACCTCACACTTCACCAGCACTAAAGTTCACGGATCACGGATCCAAGCACCATGGAAACCAAGGAACGTCCTCGGAGACACGTTGCTAATTACGAATTAGCTGATGAGTGCGAATCGACCGTCACGGACAGAGTCTCAAAGCGCACTGATCGACACCTGTAATGGCGTCGTCTCATTTGTAAAAAGTGGAAGGTAGGCGCAACAGGCATCGGCTACTCAAAATACCTCCCCGATATAAATCTGTCTGAGGATCGAACAATAATATTTTTGTTCCTTCTTAATTTCTTATTAAATGCAAGAGTTTGTGATAGTCGGTAGATGTTTGTTACTAAGTATTTTAAGTAAAATGTAAATATGTAGTACTACCACATACCTACTACACATTTTGTGTAAACTATTGGGTATTTTACCACAATGTTGAAAAATATAGAAAAAGAAAAGTTATATAACATTTAGGTATTGCAGATGAACTCTGAACAGTACAAAAGTAACTTAACGCTAACTTTTTCTACCTATCTTAGATCTCCAATAGGTAGATCGCTAAAATAGGGAATATAAAAAATAAATATAAAAAAAGCGAAACAAACAAAATATGTCTGACCCATAGAGCTAGCAAAATATTTTTTTTATTTTATTTAGAGGCACTGACAGCTGAGGAAGCGGGATGACAGATATGGTTTTTACCTATGTTGGTGAAGGACAGGTAATATCTTCTGTGAATCCAATTTTCAGTAGACTTTGACAATCGAAGCTTAATTTGGAACTGATATTGTATTGTAAACAAACCTTATAAGTTAATTTATTCCCTTATTATTATAGATAAGCTTTTTAAAGTTTCATCTAGTCAAAATGGTGTAGTGTAGTGTTCTGAATTGTGATTCATCTTCTAATAGAAATGCCAATCAATACTCTTTTTACAGGTAAATGTTGTTTACAATAGTTGAATTTCAGTGAGCTTGTTCTGTTGATATACATCGATATGTTCGTCTCAATGATGTATTTTTCGTGTATTGTATTGTTTTCTTGTAAGAAAATGTATCATCGCATATTAAAAAGAACTATTTAAGAAAATATTGAGTATCGAAATATTGGCATTTTTCGAGGCAATTGCTAGGGTAGGACCAGTACCGGAGGTATAATTATCGATAAAAATTCTAAACAACATTTTCGTTTCAATATATAACTGAAAACTAAACTCCATTTATTCTTACCAGTCCTATCATGTATCATGTAAGCAATCTTACCATGTCTTTTTATGGTTTTACAACAATATAAATTAAAATAGACTTTTTAGGAAATTACTTTCGTGGTTAATAAATGTTTTACTTTAGAATGTTTAGGTTTGAACTAATATTTGATTTATTTTCAACAAAATTCAACAAAAAGTACTGTGAAGATTGTTTACATGATAGGACTGGTAAGAACAAATGGATTTTAGTTCGAAACTTAGAAAAGGTTCAATTATCGTCAAGTACATTTTGCAAACAATATTTTTCTTAGCTAAATACATACTTCTCTTCGATTTCAGAATCACCACTGATCGGCAACGACGCCACACTTGGCTTAAAATAATTTAAAATGCAACTTGGATAATGCGACCAAATGAAGGATTTCGTATATGTAGTCGACACTTCGACAACAACGACTTTTACATTGCTGGTGGCAAGATACGATTAAGAAAATCCGCTATACCAACTTTCATGCCCTAATTTAAAGGGTGGGGGTGATTTACTACAATTATATGCTGAGAATTTTGTTTATCTGGTTTATTCCAAACCCTAGTTATGAGGGTTCAAAAAAATTACGAAACGCTTCGAGAAAAGGCAGATAGTGCTCTTGCGCTTCATTTGGCTTCTCTTGAATGACTTTTATTTCGACTATTTGGCTTGTCTTGGATGACTTTAATTTTGACTTTTGCTCTTCGAAAACTTTGCAAATTTAAAAGAGCAGTGCGTTGAGACTATATTATGCAATTACCATTACTGATGACTGACATGACTTATTACTGTGCCCACGACTTCGTCCGCCCATTAATTATTATTGTTAATACTGTTGGCTTGGTAAACTTAAACAGAATGTCAATGTCATCTGTCAGTGTCTTTATATGTATGAACTGTCAATATAGGATAAATATCCTTCTTGTTCTCTTGCGCTCTGATCCGATGTATGGCCGCCGGTGTTTGTTTTATTAAGAAATAAAACCCTGTTCAATCTACGTGTGTATTTTGCTTTTTCTCATAACCCATCAGGTTATGGGACCAGGGACGTTCACTGCGCCCTGCAACGTAAATATTTTTCGTGGATCGTGTCACCGTGGTGTGTGCGTGTCGGCGCGGCGCCACACCGGCTGGCCTTGTAGCAACATCAACCAATATCTTGCTAAACCATGGCTTCGTCTGGATTTCCTGTTGGCATTCCCGTGGAAAAACTGAAAGGGATCGAGGACTACAACAATTGGAAATTCATGGTTAAAATGGTACTCATGCATGAAGACTTGTACGACTGCGTGGCGTAGGGTTGCCAGATAGGAACTTATCAAATCCGGGACAATTCTAAAAAAAAAAAAAAAAATAGTGTCGGGTCGTGGCCATAATAGAAATCCTGTAAATCTTTTTTTACTTGTGGATAGATACGGCTCCATGATGAGTAATTGTATCGCACAGTTCGCAGTTTCGCACGCGTGACGCGTCTGATTCAATCAAAGCAAAACACGACTGAAAGAGTGACAGCGGACGCGGGCGAGAGAGAGGAGGCGGCGGGCGCGGCGCGGCTATTGCACGCACTAGTCCCGCGCGCCTCCCGCACTCGCTCACCGGCAGCCATGTCATTCCATTCGTTGCTAGTTTATTTTGTTAAAAAATAATAACTTTTCAAAATCCGGGACAATGAGCGCTAATTCCTGGACACGGGACAAGAGGCAAGATTCCGGGACAATCCCGGATTTCCCGGCGGTCTGGCAAGCCTAGCGTGGCGTCAGAAGAATCAGCTGCAGCTTGCAAAGATGAGAAAAACAGCAGAAGGCTTTGGCAAAGATCTGCTTGTCTGTGGGGCCGTCAGCATTGCAGCATGTGCGAAAAGCTACGACAGCTTTTGAGGCATGGACGAGTTTGCAGCGTGCATACGAAGACAAAGGTCTTTGTAGGCGTCTGGGTTTGCTGAGGTCACTATTTGGGATGAAGTTGAGCGAAGAAGAGAGCATGCAGAGCTATATTTTACGCATTTTGGAGCTTGGACAGCAACTGGATGACATCGGGTCCAAACTTGACAATGAATTCCTGGCTGTAATTATGTTGAGCGGTTTGACTACTGACTACGACCCACTCATCATGGCTCTGGAGAACTCAAGCGTGAAACTCACCTGTGAAACGGTCAAGACAAAACTATTACAGGAGCAACAGCGGAGAGATGACAAATCAGAACATTCTGACATGAATGCCTTAGTCACAAAGAAGATTTTCAAGTGCTTTAGGTGCAAAAAGGCTGGACATATGAAGAAGGACTGTCCTAAGAACCAGGGAGGCAATCTAGGCTATATGAAGAATACTCCATCGAAGGATAAGACCTTGTTGACAGCTTTATCAGTGAATGTTCGGAATGATGTGTGGTACATAGACTCCGGTGCAACAAATCATATGTGTAACAACAAAAATTTGATGTGTAACATGCAGTGCTCAAAGTCATTAGAGGTGAATGTAGCAAATGGTGATAAAGTGATGACTAGTGGACATGGTAGTGTTCAAGTCATGTTAAAATCTGGTTTAAAGACAATAAGTAATGTTTATTTTATTCCTCAGCTCTCTGCAAATTTATTATCAGTGAGTGAACTAAATAGGAAGGGTTATAAAGTAATTTTTGCATTTGATGGTTGTAAAATTTATGATGGTAGTGTAGTCATAGCCACAGGTACTTTGTCTAATGGTATTTATCAGTTAGATACTATAGAAAAAGCTATGAGTTGTGAGGTTGCCATGAACTCAGTTTGTGAGAGTCCTACAGCAGGTGCGGTAATGCAGGAAGGTATTAAACAGGTTGCATTAGTGTCTGCGGAGAACAAGGCTTCACAAGACATTTGGCACAGACGGCTGGGTCACCTCAACTCAAGGAGCATGAATCTGATGAAAAATGAATTAGCAACAGGTATGAATTTTGATTCTACTACATTCAAACCCTGTATTGCATGTGTCTTAGGTAAACAAACAAAATTACCTTTTCCTAAGAAAAGTCAGAGTAGAAGCTCAGAATTATTAGGGATGGTTCACACAGATGTGTGTGGTCCTATGCAGACTCCGTCTTATAGTGGAGCTTCGTTATTTTGTTATTTTTGTAGATGATTTCTCTAGGAAAACTTTTATATATTTTATGAAAAATAAAAGTGAAGTATTTGAAAAATTTAAAGAATTTAAAGTATTAGTAGAGAATCAAACTGGCAAGAAAATAAAAATATTAAGGAGTGACAATGGGGGAGAATATATTAATTATGCTTTACAGGAATACATGAAGAATTGCGGGATAATACATCACACCACGGTACCACACTGTAGTCAACAAAATGGTGTAGCGGAACGAGCTCACCGTACAATCATGGACAAGGCTCGTTGTATGTTGGAAGATGCTGGTCTCAGTAAGAAGTTTTGGGCTGAAGCTGCTAACATGGCTACTTACCTGAAAAACTTGTCGCCAACAAAAGCAGTAAGAGGAGCAACTCCAGAAGAAGTGTGGACATCAAGGAAAGTTAATGTGAGTCATTTACGCATATTTGGTTGTACAGCATATTCCTTAACAGAAAATTGTCGAAAACTTGATACAAGATGTAAGAAAATGGTCTTTGTAGGCTATTATGAAAACTCTAAGGGCTACAGGTTAATAGATCCAGTATTTCCAAGGAAATGTGTCAATGCAAGACATGTTATATTTATGGAAAATGAGTTTATTTTTAATAATGTGTCACATGATGATAATAATAGGGAAGATAATGTGTTATTGCCCGAAAGCTCATCTTTTGAAAATAGCAGTGAGGATTCAAATGAAAGTAATCCAGATAGTATTGTAAATCAAACCTCTATAATGTCAGATTCATCTATAGATGAGAGTGCACTGTCTGATGACACATTTAAAAACCGTAGGCAGACAATGTTTCAGCTGGATGATACTCTCAGTGAAAGCGCAGATGATTCGTCCGATTTAACTTACATTCCAGAAACCACAGATATGACATCTGACAATACAACATTGTTTGAGGATGCTGCGAGTGATGAGTCTCTGTTTGCGGGTTTAGCTGAAGCAATGAACGAGGAGGGCATCCCAACTACGGTGAAAGAGGCATTGGACAGCAGAGAGGCCATACAATGGAAAGAAGCTATTGACGATGAGTATAACTCTTTTCTTGCAAATAAATGTTGGACTATGGTAGATTTACCTGAAGGACAGAAGCCAATAAAATGTAAAATGGGTCTTTAACAGAAAGAAAGGGCCAGATGGTGAATTACTCAAATATAAGGCACGGTTAGTAGCAAAAGGGTACACCCAAAAGTATGGAATCGATTTCCATGAAACTTTTGCACCTGTTGTAAGATATTCAACCATTCGGATTTTGCTAGCCCTGGCTGCTCAGTTAGATATGTCTATAGAACATTTAGATGTAAAAACAGCATTTTTTAAATGGAAATTTGACAGAGACTGTTTACATGGAACAGCCGGAAGGATTTATCCTTCCAGGAAATGAAAAGAAAGTTTACAAACTTAACAAAGCAATTTATGGTCTAAAACAGGCGGCAAAAAGCTTGGTATGAAAAAATTAACTATGTTTTAATCAATAAATTGCAATTCAAAAGGTTATCTTCGGAACCATGTGTTTTTATCTATAATCATGATGATGAAATAATTATCATTGCATTGTATGTCGATGACATTATACTATTTTCATCACCATCATCACAAAAGAAGAATATTATCAAGAAGAAACTTATGGAAGAATTTGAAATGAAGGATTTGGGGTCCTGCCAATTCGATCTTGGGTATGAAAATTTGTAAATTACAAGATGGCAGGATAACATTGGATCAATCTGGTTATATTATGCGTATTCTATCAAAATTTAAGATGACAGAATGTAAACCGATCAAAACTCCTATGGAAGTTGGTCTAAAATTACAGAAGGAAGAAGGATCACAATGTAATTTTGACTATAGAAGCCTTATAGGTTATTTGATGTACTTGGCTGTATGTTCCAGACCGGATATAGCACACAGTGTGAGCTATTTAAGCCAATTCAACAACTGCTATGGTGAAAGTCATTGGAAAGCAGCAAAGAGAATTTTGCGTTATCTACAAGGTACAAAAGATTATAAACTTGTTTTTAAAAAGGGTGTTTTTGAAATTGCAGGATTTCCAAAAAATAGTCTATATGTCGTTGTAATTCCGATGAAGTTCTATAAATGCATATAATGAGAATATTGTTAGAAACCAAGTTCACCGCACAACATTCGAAATGAAAAAGTAGCTGCAGGTCATCAAATTCCGTTATTTTCTTATATTCTAACCCATTCTTTATTAAAATACATGAACCACCCCTACTTTTATTCAGTCTACAATAACTTGTGCTAAGTTCAAAGTTGCTTACATTTACATTCGCTTGGTTACATTTTTTTACAAATGTTTCTGTAAAACACAGGACATCTGGTTTCACATATTTGCTAATGTCTGAAAGAGTTATCTCAATAAGTTCTTTTTTTGATACAAGTCCTTGTATGTTTTGGTGGAATATTGTAAAAGTATTTTTAGGGTCGAAAAAATGTTAACTTTAAATTCTCATTTTCACAATTTTTTGACATATTTACATTTGCTAGTACAGTTTTATTACACTGCTGTGAAGGGCTGATTGTCAGACTTTTTGGGGCACTTTTGAAAAATAGAAAGGAATAGTACCTTTTTTTTCCATAATTATTATTATTTTTATGCAAAGGTCTACTAGAATGTTCTAACAAACGTTTTTTTATTTTATCTACAGCTAAAAATTCAGATTTATATTTAATATAGTCGATACATATATTTATTTTATTACATATAGAGTTAATATAGCTAGTTTTAGCAGTCATATTTACATTTAAGTCAATATAAATGCAGTTTTCAAAGTGTTTCGTCCATAGTTTTAAATAATAGTTTAATTTATTTTCATTAAGATAATTATTTTTTCTAATGGGAACTATCAGAATAGTGGCTATGCTTAATTTACTTATAGCTATACATATATTAGAGTGAAGCCTGTGAATGTCTGAGTCGTTATTTCCAATACCCAAAATAATTACATCATTACATAATAGTTTCTTTGAAATGCTGTCACAGTACGTCAGCATTTCAGTACTAGTCGCACCAGACATTATAAATGAATATGGCTTATAGATGTCATTCCATTTCCCGTATCTTGTTTTTGTGCAAAAATATCATATTTATCAGCAGCACGGACTTCGCTTTATGTAGGATATTTATTTATTTTGTACTAGGATGGCAGAATCAAAAAGGTGGTGTGTGTTTGGCTAGAAAAAAGATGAGACCTAGCCTCATTCTGAAAATGTTACTGGCACACAGCACTAATATTACGTAACCATGGAAAAATAAATACGTAACTGTCACGAGACAGGGAGACGTTATATCTCCGAAACTGTTCACCGCCGCCCTGGAAGATGTCTTCAAGCTTCTGGACTGGAGCGGACTCGGTATCAATATCAACGGCGAGTACCTCACTCACCTTCGATTCGCTGACGATATCGTAGTCATGGCTGAGACCTTGGAAGACCTAGGCACAATGCTCGATGGCCTCTGTAGAGCCTCTCAACAAGTGGGTCTAAAAATGAACATGGATAAGACGAAAATCATGTCTAATATCCGTGTCGCACCCACTCCTCTAAAGGTTGGAGACTCTACACTCGAAGTTGTTGACAATTACGTATACCTGGGACAAACAGTTCAGTTAGGTAAGTCCAACTTCGAGAAAGAGGTCAACCGTCGAATCCAACTCGGCTGGGCAGCGTTCGGGAAGCTTCGCGATATCTTCTCGTCCAAAATACCGCAGTGTCTCAAGACTAAGGTCTTTGACCAGTGTGTGTTGCCAGTGATGACATACGGAACAGAGACGTGGTCGCTTACTATGGGCCTCATAAGAAGGCTCAAGGTCACCCAAAGGGCGATGGAGCGCGCTATGCTCGGAGTTTCCCTGCGTGATCGAATCAGAAATGAGGAGATCCGTAGGAGAACTAAAGTAACCGATATAGCCCGCAGAATCGCCAAACTTAAGTGGCAGTGGGCGGGGCACATAGCTCGCAGAACAGATAGCCGTTGGGGCAGAAAAGTTCTCGAGTGGCGACCACGAACCGGAAAACGTAGTGTTGGCAGGCCTCCCACTCGGTGGACCGACGACCTGGTGAAGGTCGCGGGTTGCGCATGGATGCGGGCAGCGCAGGACCGGTCTTTGTGGAAATCCTTGGGGGAGGCCTTTGTCCAGCAGTGGACGTCTTTCGGCTGAGAGAAGAAGAAGAAGAAACTGTCACTATTACCTTGAGTTGTTTATGTGTCAAAGTGAAAAATATTTATGCGAGTTATGTGATTTCTAATTAAAAACATGACGAAAACACTGAAAAGTGACTTGCAAATGGTTCTTTTTACAATAATCAATCAATTTAAAGTAAAGTAATTAATTGAAAAATTCCCGCCGACACGTGTAAAGTGACGGCGAGTGGTTTCATTGTGAAATCTTTGCTGAAAAACCAAAGGTGAAAAAACGTCAAAAGGTGACGAAAGCGGATAGTGCTCAAAGTACCAGGTTTTCATAGTAACCGAGAAGGTGGAATAATTTGTATGTGAGCAGTGCAAAGGCAACCTTGACATTGAAATACCCTGAATAGTGATGTGCAGTGTTTGTTTACATGGCATTGATTTCGTTTTACAGTTTATATTTTTCAACATTCCTTTTTAAAAGTGCTGCAAATAATCTGAAACTTCACATAACTTGCTTCACTGCTCAACTATTGAGAAGTGAAGCGGTATGCGAAGGCATTTTCACCTCGATAAAAAAAAAGGTTTTTATTTATGTAGTATCGATACAAAATGTCGATGTTTAGTTTAAGGTCACATCACTTTCATACACTGTCATTAAATTTGGAAAACGTTTTTCGGCTTCATTTGACAACCAAGCTTATCAGTCTATTAAAGAATGATTTTTTTTTTTCTATGTCTATGGTCTGACCTGACTTATGGATTTGAGTAAAAGTTGACTTACGGCCGAATACTGAAACGTCACTCAAGTATTTGACGGCGTCTTAAATGTTTGAGACGGTCTTACATGCAAAATTGGTATACTCAAACGTCAATTTTGAGCACGTTTTAGATTTGAGAGAACTCGAAACTAAATAGGTCTCAAACTCCTTTCAGTGCAAAATTCGTATACTGAAAGGCTACTCAATTTTTTTGCTGTCAAATGTACTGTCAAACCATTGTCAAACCGACTTGGGTGCATCTGAGATCTAAGAGTGGTCGCGAGGTCTCCCAAATCAGTGATCGTATTGATTCTGATGTTAAAATAATGTATTTATCGATACATTATTATCTACAGACACTAAAATCAATAACTTTTCACCTATGTATTATTTTGGCATGTGCAGTGAAGAATTACACAACGTTGATCTTTCTTGCTTTTAGTGCCTGCATAAAATCCTGCAAAAACCCGCTTCTACGCTTACACGTTTTTGGCAGTGAATTACAAATTGTTTTATTTTTTTCATATATTCCACTGATCCATTGTAAAAAAAGGATTTTAATGAAATAGTGGATACTTTGGGTATATTATAGCATCAGTTCCATTCCATTTATGTTAGTAGATCGGGACGGAGCCAATACATTTTTACCCGACTACAGCGAAACGAAAAGGAGGGTTATTGGTCATAGAGGTTTCTCTTCCTAAAGGCCCTTCACTCATTGCGACGTTTTGCAGCGATACAATCGCGATGCAGTGACAAGTCAATAGCTAGTGGCGTAGCTGTAGTGTTACAGTCGCGATGCAAACGCGAAACAGCATCGTTACAAATGCGATACAGCATTAATACAAACTCAATGAAACAACGTTCAGTATTTCGTTCAACGGCAGACATCTGAATCGATTCAAACGTGCGTATGCGTCGCTACTCACTCGCGCATGTATCGATACTCATGTCGCAAAGCAATCGCGCGGCTGAAAAAACGCGGCGGTTGTATTGTTGAAAAAAGTCGCAATGTGTGAGTAGGGCCCACGCCACAGAATAAATAGGTATTATTATACCTGAGCAAAAACGATTCATTCCACGAAAATTTAGAACAATTTGTTGGTAATTATTTACGTTTATTTTCATTATTTTTTATAATATATATGATTTTATCACGGAATGATGAAATAAATTGTAAAATAAATAAAACTTTTATTTTTTATGTTATTTTAACTAAATTATATGGTAAAGAAAAATATTTTTTTCAAACAATGTTGCGTAAAAAGAGGTTATTGAATGAACGTGAATGATAGGAAATGACGTAAATTACTTTAGGTCTGCTTATCTGATAATGGCTTCCAAACGTTTGAGTAGCTTTTGTGTATACCACTTACTTTTTGGCAGATGCTAAGATTTTAGAGCGCTTCAGCTGACTGTTGCATCTGAGTGACGTTTCAGTATTCGGCCGTTAGTCTGTCAGTTAGTAAAAGACAACATAACCTACGAATACTTCAACTTACCGTTTATTAATGAAAAATGGTAAATATGTTGGTAAAAATAACTTCAATTTATTAAAGGACTGCGCATCACTCGAAGTACTATCATTAAGTTGATTGATTCAGTATAAGTTAATATTCTAACATACTACTGGAATTTAGTACTACATTACAGGCGGCCTATTACAGCTGACAAATAAAAAAATGTCGAAAAACCTAAAAATTCTGGACAAATTGGTGTTGATAGAAAATATTTTATGTATATATCGCAATTACACTGCTATGAGCTTGAAAACCAAAATTATTGTTATAATTCGCATTATTATTGAAATAATAATAACCATTACTATGTTTATGAGAAACGTGCAAGGTCTCATATCAGGAATGTTTAGCAAGCATGAAGGATTCGCTAACATCCCAGTAACTTTTCAAATTTTGTCATTTTTCAATACCATCTTCATGATATCACTCGGTATTTATCATTCAGAAAATTATGTTTGTCTGACTAGAAATATTAACCATGTATATAATGTGTATTACTGTACAGGCTTGCTTAAAAAAATGTTAAAAATCATGAAAAGTGTGTGGTTAATTCACGGATTGTTTTATATTGTTTCGCGTATCTATTTAACGTATACAATTTTTCGTGACATGCCAACACATAGTGATCATACAAATGTTAATATTTACTTATTTTTAATTGGAGCAGTATATGAAATGTGGGTCCAAGGTCGTTCTCCGTTTTTTGTTCTATAATTTATTTAGTTGGAAGTTTATTTAAATTGTTGAATGAATCGGTTGCGAAAAACTTGAAAGAAATAGAGGCAAATGAGGAACTTAAGGAAAATATTGCAATAATCAAAGTAAATACTATTCGAGAATGGGTTGATGTGTATCGCCATTTGTTGAAAAGTTGCAAGCAGCTTAATATCTGTTTCGCACAACAGGTACTTATTTACATTTTTTATTTGAATACTGACCCGCCCCTGCTCCGGAAGAAATTTTCTAAATTATAGTGAAAACCGAATCAAAATCAATTACGTAGTTTAAAATATCTGAGCTTACAGACGCGGCGGGCGCTTCCCGTGTCTTATTATAATTTTGACTATGTATTGAAGTATATTCTGGCGATTTAACTTGAATTATACTTCCCATATCAAGTGATAAAAAATCTTTACTTTTTCAGATGTTAACGTCGTTCGGTATCTCATTGTGTTATTCGATTATTATATCATATCGACTGGCCAATATGCTTATAAAGCACCTAAGTGTTGAAGTACTGTTTTTTTATCCACAGCAGAACATCAAAGATATCGATTTGGTATCGGTGATTTTTATAATGCTCGATTATGCTTTTAATTTTTTCTTTTTTAAATTTGTTTTTTAGTAAGTTATAGTTAGTTTTAGTTTATGTTATCCTTCAAAGTTTAAATAAATTGTACTTTGTTTATTTATTAGAGTAAAGTTTAGCACTAAAAAATCAAAATTGATTATGGCTTAATTTTAGAAGAATCAACACTGTTGAGGCCTTCAGCCTCCAATTTTTTTATAATTTCCTTTTTTTCTCTCTCCAATTCGGTGACAAGGCACCTTGATATCGCTGTCCCTTTTAGCGGGCAAATGAGGGAGCGAGATGGAGTCTACTTGCCCTTCCCGAAAGCATCGCCTGTGATCACAATCAGTCTCGTATCATCTGTCATTGAGATAGTGCGTGTCTCCGCGTCCCAGTGCCGTGCGCGCGCGCCGATAAGAGATTCACGCAGATCGTTCCAGAACATTCCGAAGAAACTACTTGTGTTCAGAAGAAATCTGGTGATCACCAAAGAGAAGCCTTCAACACGCGAGCAAGGTAAGCGATTATCGAGCCCCCTGTCGAGTTGCCGAATTGTTGAAATTTTCTCTTCATATATACACATATAGGCCGTTTAACCGAAGTCTCATCCGAGCCTTAGGTATATCTATAGGTCCTACATACCGCACAAAAGGAGTCAACCTATTTACACGGTTGCCACTCCATAATTTGGTCCTTTACGAGCGGATTTGTCCAGCTTTTAATATTATGTACTTTCGCTTCGGCGCTAGTGCTACGAACCGCCATCTTGTTAATTGCATTTTTTGCTAATTCACCTTCCATATACTTTCTTTATAGTAATTTCCAATAATGGCTTCTAACAAACTCGAAGCCAAATTAAAACAACTCATTGCCAAAAAAGAAGCTATTTATGAACGAATTAATCGTTTATACGATATAAGCAAAGGCATTTCCAATAACGATTATCGTTCAAATGAGCCATTTCTAGCCCAATCTGAGACTATCAGCGAACTTTATGACAAATTTGAAGTAATCATAGAACATATTAATGAGTTGAACTTTGAACTGAAAGAAACCCCACCTGATTACGCGGCTTTAAACTCGTTCGAAGAATTATATTCAGCGATTAAATACAAACGTAATCTAATTTTAGCCAGAGATAAGACTAACGTTGGCGTGTCACCTAAGAAAGGCCCTATAAAATTACCACCTATCCAGATACCTTCCTTTGATGGCAAAATTGAAAATTGGCCGATATTTTACGAAATATTTCGTAGTAATATTCACGAAAACGCTGATCTGACTGACTCGCAGCGTGTCCAATATCTCATGGGCAAACTTACCCACAGTGCTTTAAAATTAACTGCAGGTATTGTTCCCACGGGAGAAACTTATAATACAATTTGGGATTCTCTCGTTAAGAAGTACCAAGATAATCGCACTTTAGGTATTCATTATTTAAACAACATTTTGGACATTAAAAATTGTGTCAATAATACCGCTAGCTTAAACATTTTTATTGAAAAATATTCGGCGTCTATTGCAGCGCTCAAGCAGCTAAAGATACCTAAATTATTGGATTTTATTTTATTACATTGTGGCTTACGAAAGGTTGACTCTCAAACAGCCCAGCTGTTCGAAACGCATATTAGTGGAAAAGAATTGCCATCTTATACAGAATTTATATCTTTTATACAAGATCATATAAAGGCACGCGAAAGATCACATACTAATAATTGTTCGCGGTTTGAAACGCGAGTGACAAATTCCACTAATACTTCAAAAACTTTCATATCAAATAGCGCGCCACGGTGTGAAACAGAAACGCCCTGCCCAATATGCACAGGCGAAAAACATCCATTGTTTAGGTGTGAGCAATTTAAAAATATGAGTACACCGCAAATTCGTTTCGATTTTATTAAGTCAAAGCGTGCCTGTATTAACTGCTTAAGCCTAACCCACACATTGAATAAATGTAAGTCGCGTTCGACATGCAAGTTTTGTAAAAAACAGCACCATTCATTGTTGCATTTCTCTGAGAATAATAAGCCGTACTCAGCTCCAGGCGACAGCAAACCGGTTTGTTATCTCGCAGACGCCACGCAGTCTGCGCGCACCCAGCCCTCGCCGCCAGTAGAAAATACAACTTCTGTGACATTAAACACAGGAATGCGAAATTCTAATTATGTTTTATTATCTACGGCTCAAGTGTATGCGACTCACAACAATGGTCATGATAAAATTGTGGTCAGGTGTTTGATAGATAGTGCGTCTCAGAATAATTTAATAACTTTGAATTGTTGTAAGCGTTTGAACTTACCTATAGTTAAGCTACATAACTCCTCGTTACAGGGTGTTGGAATGTCCACGCAGTCAGTGCATGGCTATATACATATAAAAATAGAATCGCGCGTTAATCCCGAAGATAAATATTATATTCATGCGTTAGTGGTAGATTGCATTACAGGTAAGCTACCCGCGAATTATATTGAATTAAATGACGACATGTCGTATATAAATAAATTACCACTAGCCGATTTAACTTGGAATGTGCCGGGAAATATTGACATTATTCTCGGCGCGCAACTTTTTCCATATATTTATTTAGGTAATATGATTGAGTCGGGCGGTCGCGCGCCTCCAGCTGTCTTGACTAGCTTCGGGTATGTACTGATGGGTGGTGCGGCAGGTCATTGTGACTCGTTTTCTCAATCTTCCTCGTTTACCGCGCTGACTAATACTGACATTGAGTCGGGTTTACAGAAGTTCTTTGAATTGGAGGAAGTACCATTTTCACGGCTTATTAGTCCATCCGAAAAAGAGTGCGAAGACATTTTTTGTTCTTCCGTCACGTTTAAGGACAGTAGGTATTTTGTTGACCTACCTTTTTCGCGGGACCCCTCTGAGTTGGGCAATTCTCGCGCAGTCGCCCACCGCCGCCTGTTGGCCCTCGAGCGTAAATTTGCGCACGTGCCAACCCTACGCGAAAATTATAATAAAACCATCACCGACTATATATCTCAGGGTTATTTATCGGAAGTACCTGATTCTGAATTAACAGAACAGGGCTATTACATACCGCACCACGCGGTCATTAGGCCAGACAAAGATAGTATTCGTGTGGTTTTGGACGCCAGCGCTAAGACGCACTCAGGGTTGTCACTCAATGACATTTTACATGTCGGACCGAATTTACAGGCCGACTATTTTTGTTATTACTTGATTTTCGTACGTTTCCCATAGCTATGACCGCAGATATTAAACAGATGTTTTTAAGAATCGGTGTTAATCCGCATCACCGCGAATACTTGCGAATTTTATTCCGCTTCAATAAGAATGAGCCTATTCGCACCTTTAATTTCAACCGCGTGCCTTTTGGGTTGGCGTCTAGCCCTTACTTAGCCATGCGCACACTACGCCATCTGGCGTGTGAGCATAGCGACCGCTTTCCGGACGCATCCAAATTGGTAGAAACCCAGTTTTATATGGATGATTATGTTTATTCTGTTCCTGATGAACAAACCGCTATAAAGTTGTCACACAACTTAATTGATTTATTTAAATTAGGTTCCTTCGACCTTGTCAAATGGGCCAGCAATTCACCCGCTTTGTTAGAGACCCTCCCTGCGTCTCACCGCTTATCAGTTAATTTTTCTAGTATGGATAACAATATTAACAATTTTAAAATCCTTGGTTTAACCTGGGAGCCCGCTGAAGATACCTTTTCTTTGACAACCAGCCCAGTGGACAGTAAATGTACAAAACGCACCATTTTATCATTAATTGCTCGCTTATTCGACGTACTTGGCCTTGTAGCGCCGGTCGTTTTGTACGCTAAAATACTTATTAAAGAACTTTGGTTAGCCAAGATAGATTGGGATGATGTACCTCCGCAGCCAATCATAGACCGCTTCACTGCTTTAGCACGGGATTTTCCCGCACTATCTGCTCTTAAAATTCCACGTCATGTTGGAGTTTTTGCAGAATCTGTCGTAAACATTGTGGCCTTTTGTGATGCTAGCTTTAGTGGTTATGGTTGCTGTGTATATTTACACATTTCTGATACTCAAGGTAATATAACGGTCCGCCTTCTTTGTGCGAAATCCAAGGTTTCCCCGCTAAAGTAACAACACTAGCTCGATTAGAACTCGTTGCTGCTTTGTTGCTGTCTAAGCTTGTTAAGGTTGTCAGAGAGAAGCTTTCTGCCCGCATTCCGATTGCCGGTACTTATGCGTTTTCGGATTCCACTATTGCGCTCTCGTGGATCCATTCTGCCCCTCATAGGTGGTCTATATTTGTTAGCAACCGTATTGCAAAAATTCAGGAAAATTTACCTGCCGCTTGTTTTAATCACGTATCAGGGAAAGAGAATCCTAGCGATTGTCTTTCACGTGGCATGCTGCCTTCAGAGTTAATTGTACATTCCTTATATTATAACGGCCCGTCCTGGCTTCGTCAGCCTATAAATGAATGGCCATTGAAATTTGTTCCGACAGAATGTGAGACATTACCGGAACTGAAATCTAAAACCTTTGTTGTTGAGGCTTCCCGTGCGGAACCACATATTATGGACACCTTAGTCAGCCGCGTGTGTTCATGGAACAAATTATTACACGTATTTCTATATATTCTCAAATTCACAAAAAGATTGAGTGGTCGTAACGCTGTTGAAAATATTCAAACCGCTGAAAATTTCATTATCAGAATCGTTCAAAACATTCATTTTTCTACGGAATTAGATTTAATTAAATCTGGCAAACTTCCATCTAAAAGGTTGCGCAGTTTGTCCATATTTGTTGACGATCACGGAATCTTGCGCATCGGAGGCCGACTTTCCAAATCGGACCTACCCTATGAAGCGAAGCATCCTGCTTTGTTACCTAAACGCGCCCGCATAGTTGATTTAATTATCGATCATTACCATAACACTTATTGCCATACAGGTCCTGGGCTATTAATGTCCATCATAAGGCAGCGATTTTGGATATTGGATGGTAGGACAGTCATTCGCTCGCGTTGTCGCAAATGTAATACTTGCTTTCGTATTAAGCCTACTCACCCGACACCCAGAATGGCTGATCTGCCTGAGTATCGCGTGCGTGACGCTAAAGCCTTTGTACACACTGGGGTTGATTTAGCGGGTCCTATTGCATACATACCTATGCGTCGCCGAGGCCAACGCTCGCTGAAGGTCTACATTTGCTTGTTCATATGTCTAGTCACTAAGGCTATTCATATAGAATTAGTTTCGGATCTCACATCCGAAGCTTTTCTTGCAGCTTTAAAGAGATTTATGTCCCGCCGTGGTCCAGTGTCTGTCATGTACTCGGACAACGGGACCAATTTCGTTGGTGCTAAGGCCCGGCTGAACGAAATCTACTCTTTTTTATTAAACTCGCGCATTCAGACCGACATTAAAGAAGAACTTCTGAAATGTCGAATTGAGTGGAAGACGTTACCGCCCCGAGCTCCGCACTTCGGAGGAATTTGGGAGTCCAACATCAAAAGTATCAAAGCGCACTTGTACCGAGTGATAGGAAAGCAGCTTCTCACTTATGAGGAGCTCTTAACTGTCCTCGTACAGATAGAATGTCTTTTGAACTCACGGCCTCTTAGTGTTTTATCATCTGATCCGCATCCTGACGTTCTCACGCCGGCTCATTTTTTAATGTCCAGTCCCATTACTTATTTACCTTCTTCTGAATTGACAGAGGAAAGTATGAATTTGACAAAGCGTAAAAAACTTTTGGATCAACTCGTGTTATCATATTGGAAAAAATGGCGTATTGAATACCTGCATACGCTGCAAGTCCGTCAGAAATGGTGCACTCACGATCGTCCCATAGAGATAGGCACTGTCGTTCTCTTGGGTCAAGATAACGTACCGCCCTTGACTTGGCCATTAGGTGTCATAAAGGAGGTGTTTCCTGGATCGGATGGTATAATTCGCGTGGCCTTAGTCAAGACTGTGTCAGGCACATATAAGCGTCCTGTCACAAAGTTGTATCCTTTGCCTACCCAATAATCAAAACCGCAACTTAATCAAACCGCAATTTAATCAAACCGCAATTTAATCAAACCGCTTATTTAATCATAATTTCTACCGTAGATATCGATTCGCTGATATTCTCAGACCGCTATTACCTCTAATCTATCCTCCTAGCTTAATCTATCTTATCTTATCTAATCTATCCACCTAGCTTCTTGTCTATATTTTAATTTGAAAGCTCTGGACCTTTCAAGGCGGGGAGCTATGTTGAGGCCTTCAGCCTCCAATTTTTTTATAATTTCCTTTTTTTTCTCTCCAATTCGGTGACAAGGCACCTTGATATCGCTGTCCCTTTTAGCGGGCAAATGAGGGAGCGAGATGGAGTCTACTTGCCCTTCCCGGAAGCATCGCCTGTGATCACAATCAGTCTCGTATCATCTGTCATTGAGATAGTGCGTGTCTCCGCGTCCCAGTGCCGTGCGCGCGCGCCGATAAGAGATTCACGCAGATCGTTCCAGAACATTCCGAAGAAACTACTTGTGTTCAGAAGAAATCTGGTGATCACCAAAGAGAAGCCTTCAACACGCGAGCAAGGTAAGCGATTATCGAGCCCCTGTCGAGTTGCCGAATTGTTGAAATTTTCTCTTCATATATACACATATAGGCCGTTTAACCGAAGTCTCATCCGAGCCTTAGGTATATCTATAGGTCCTACATACCGCACAAAAGGAGTCAACCTATTTACACGGTTGCCACTCCAAACACCCTGGCTAGATTATTTATATACGATATTATACTTGCGTACAAAATTATATTTACAATCTAAGGTTGAAAACAAAAAATTCAAAAACCTTATTATGCATAGGCCAAGATGTATTTTTTTCTATTTACAGGCACATTACGAATTTTTCGGTGTTTACCAAATGGTTTTTAGCCTCTGCTACCAAATCGTAGGCATAGTCCCAATCATAGTGGCTGGGCAGCGCCTGAACAACCAGTTTGTCTCTTTGAGGATATCACTGGCCAAAATGAACAACTTACTGGCGATAAGTAAGTTTTCATCACAGGATTTGAAACGATCTTAGCAATGGAATCTAATGTTTGTTCTGATTTTAAACGTACTTGGCAGAAAGACCAAACTCAAGCGAACATATCGAATCTTCTCTTTTTTCTTAATTTAGAACATTTTTTTTAATGTACGATCAACCAGCCAGTTTTTATGATAATTATAATAATAAAATTTCAATCGCTTTTACCTAATTTTTGACCTTATTTCTAATTTTGTATTTTCAGTTCCAAACTCGTCAATACATAAAGAAGTGAAGGATTTTCTCCATTTCCTGATGCTGGACCCGCTGGAGCTGAAGCTGCTGTCCTACCCGATAGGCATGGCGATGTTGCCCACTTCATTTGGTGTAATCGTGAGCTACGTCGTGATTGCTCTGCAGTTCAATCATGTTGTGTAAATAATATGAATGATTTCAATCCACATCTCCGTTTTCTTTGTTAACCATTTCTAATTCCTGAAAAAAAAAATGCTGCTCCGATACGAAGGTCATCATCATCTCAGGCACAAGAAGTAAGTAAGATCACTGCTGGAAATAAATCTCTCCCATTGACTTCCACAAGAACCGACGAAAGAGCCCTGAATAACTGCATACAACGTCTTCTTACGACTTCTTAATATCGTCAGACCACCTCGGCTGCTCAAACTTCAATACAATTAACTTCTTGGCGAGTCGAAATGGCATCTATATTTTCCCAGCCCAGTAGGTGGATTAATACAATTAACTGGCTACCTATTATAAGGTCGATTTTTACGAAATGAAATGTTTTGGTATAATGCAACTCTTCAAATAAAAATCGATGGAGGGAAGAATATCAGCAACCTACGATACGCCGATGATACCACTCTATTTGCCACTACTGAAGAGAAGATCGAAGAGCTCCTTACGCGCGTTGAAACTATCAGTCTGGAGTTTGGTCTGAAGATTAACCATGGTCCATAAAGAAAAAGGAAGGACAGCGAATTAATACAAAAATACAAAATTCATTTATTTAACTCCACAAGTTATGCAATCTACTTAAAATAGAACACCTAAATTAGAACAACTTGTGGGAGTCCTGGAGACTCAAACTAGGCCGAGGCCTGTATCTTGAGCCACCAGGTCCCCTTGCCATATCCGAACAAATAAAATATTTAGCAATACAATAGTGTGAAGTTCTTAGATAAAGTGCCTGTAAGATTATATATTATAATACATATTTATTTCTTGCATTTTGTTTTTCTATTAAATATATAAGTAAATAAAATTAAGTTTAAGTTGGGATGTCTAGAATATCTTCTGTAGCCTCATAATCCAGATCCTCAAGCCACTCCTTCAGTTTCATTTGACATTCTCTTTTCTTACATCTAAACAAATCCAATTTTTGATTTATCCTATTATACAGCATGCTGCCACGAAAAACGTAAAACTTTTTGCAAACGCCGTATTAACATATGGGCGCTCACAGACGGCATATTGTCTTCTTTTATTGGACATATCTTTCGGTGCAATGGAAAGAATGCATCCGCATTACTGTTGCTGCAATATACAGCTGCCTAACAGTCAGTACCTTGGCATCTTCATAAAGCTTTTTCGTGGGATAAAGTCTCGGTTTAGATAGACTAACTTTTAGTATTAACCTTTGAGCCCTTTCCAATTCTATCAAATCTGTTTTTGAACTTCCATCCCAGGTAGAAATGCAATAAGTTATTATTGATTTTTCTAAAGCATCATACACCATATTAATTGTCCTTTTATCTGCTACATCTCGTAACTGTTTAAAAATATATGTCAACTTCCTAACTCTTTGTGTGACAGTATGTATGTGGTGCTTGAATGTTAGGTTAGAATCAATGTATACACCCAGATATTTGACTATTTTAGCGGGAGAGATGGTGGGACAGTCACAATTTTGTGTCGACGGGAAGTCACATCTATGAGCTGTGATAGTATGTGATATATTACCAATTTCAGCCCAATTGCGAATAGAAAAAATTATATATTTAGTTTTATCTTCATTAAGAGTAAGACTATTAGCCATTAACCACTGACAAACCCTATCGAAGCCAGCCTGTGCAATATTAAAAAGTTCGTTCCAAGTATCTGCATAAAAGGTAAGTTTTGTGTCGTCTGCGTAAGATGAGATTCGACAGTTTTCTAATTCCATTTGGCACAGTTCGTTTATATAACACAAGAAAAGTTTTGGCCCAAGAATACTTCCTTGTGGTACGCCAAAACCCACCGGCATATCCTCACTTTTGTATTCTTCTATTTTAACGCAATGTGTTCTATTCGATAAATAGTCTGAGAAAAGCGAGAGTGCCGATCCTCTTACACCTAGACTTTCCAATTTTTGAACGAGGCGCGGGACAGAAACCGTGTCGAATGCTTTAGTAAAATCCATAAATATTGTTAAACATTTTCTTTTTGAATCCAAATTTTGAACAATAAATTCAGTGAAATCTAGGACAGCATCATCAGTGGACCTACCTGATCTAAAGCCGTATTGCATATCAGATATCAATTTAAATTTTTCTAGATAATTAGTCAAACGGACACCAATGATGCGTTCAAATATTTTTGACAAAGTATTCAGTATGGCTATTGGCCTATAGTTACCGACACAGTTCCTGTCACCGGCTTTATATATTGGGTGGATTACAGCCTTTTTTAGTGCATTTGGAAAAAATCCCGTTTCAAGGCAACGATTTATTAAGTTGAGAGCAACTATGTCTAGATACGCCAATGATTCATCACAAGTTTCCAGTAAGTTGATGTTTATGTCTCCGACAATCACCACATTTTTATATGATGACAAGGCCCCTAATAACAAATTGAGAGCGTGTAGAAATTTGTCAACATTTTTAAAACTGGGGGATCTGTATATAGCTACTATGGCAGTGTGTTTACCTATCTTTATAATTAATCCGGTTCCTTCCAAAAGATCAGTTTCTTCCATTGAGCAATTTATACTATTACTTGTATAGACTACCAGTCCTCCATTTTTATTATAATTATTATTCGATTTTTGACACTGATGTATAGATATAGATTCATATCCATGAAGCACTGGTAGTTGAGCATTCGTAAGACAGTTGAGCCAACATTCCGAAAGTACTATCACATCTACAGGGAATTTTATTCGAGCTAATAGCACGTGCAACTCATCGAAGTTATAGTAGATGCTACGGATATTTTGCTGCAAAATATTTAGATAATCCTTATGTGATGCCATATATTTCAGACAACTTTCAGGATCACAAGTGATGTTAGTTGAAACACTGAAGTCATCCACATATTGTATTAGTTGATTTGTGTTATCGAACTTGGTAATATAGTAGTTTGAAGCGCAAGTAAAGTACGACATATTGACATATAATTTTAAGTAATACTATGATAACGTTATTCAAAAATAATAATTTACTTCGTGTATTGATAGAATTTCTGCGATTTACAATTAGCTTAGGTTTTTTTTGCCTTTTAAAAGTATTCCTAAATGTACAAAATAACAAATCTAGACATGCAAAATCAAATTTAAAATAGATCGCAATTAATGTATACAAGGATAGTAGTTGGGACAACATCAACTTGCCTTCGATGATACATACAGTTCTTACGTTAAATTTTAAAAACAAAACATGCAGTTTTTCAATTTGCCCAACTTTGATAGCAACAATAACAGCAATATATATTAAAGGCACAATTAAAGTTACTTCTACACGATACCAGGCTAGACACGACGGATAAGGCCCGTGATAAAATGCATCAGTGTTAAGTATCAGAACGAATAATATCATGTCCACGTATGAGGTCTTCCTCTGTACGAATACGGATGCGTGGAGAGCCCCGCTCGTTGTGGCTCCTGACGTACCTATATCCTTCCTTCCCGGGTCCAGGCGAATCTCCAGTTGCAGCGCTTGGCTGCCTCCCTCGTCTGACGAAAGAGATGACGATTGGTTTTTGTTAGCCTATCGTTAACATAAAATCGTCGAGGAGGCAGTTCCGTCCCTGCTGTAGTGACACCTCGTCGTACTCTGGCTGCCCGGAGTAAGTCATCACGCAGGGCCTTTCTCGCTAAGCGAACTAACATGAGACGGGGTCGTCGTTGCGCCGATTCCGACCCGGGCCCAGGGCCCAGCCTGGATACGCTCACAATATCAGCATCAGTGAGGGTGATGCCCAGTTTACTTGTCAATGTCATGGTGACATGAGTCAGATTTTCACCTTTTAATTCTGGGACTTCTGAGATCTCAGTATCGTTCTGAAGGAGCTCCTGGTCACGATCGTTCAGCTCGATTTTTAACTGTTGTATAGATTTAATGAGTGCTGGATCATTATTCTCAGGTTTTGACATCTCGGTAAACTGCTGTTCCAACTTCAATAGCCTCGACTCAAGGGTATCCATACGTTTATCGGAGGTGTCCATCCTCGATGATAGTTTGGTGATATTCTCATTCAATATCATTATCTGCCTTTCGCTTGTACTCATTCTTTCCCTAAACTCTCCCCTGAACTGCCGCAATTCAAGCAATATGGTTTGGGTTTCTGATAACTCGATGGTTTCATTATGAGCAGTGACATCCATGCACTGAGTCGACATGTCGAGCTCTTCCGGACTGAGTGCAGCGGCACATTATCTGTTGCACTGAACATAATATGACGACGAGCGACGTAGATCTTCTCAACATTCCCAATTTTAGGCTAGCAGCCCATTACACGAGAGATAATAGACATGGTGGTACTTGCATTCTCGTTCAAAAAGGTTTTAACTACAAAGTTATTACAGATATAAATAGCCACAACATATCTAATATTTTCGAATGTTGTGCTATAGAATTAACTGAGCAAAAAATCATAATATTATGTGTGTACAGATCACCAAATACGAAAACAGTAAACATATTTTTTGAAAAGTTGACAAATATTCTTATGACGTTTTGCAAAAATAAAAATAAAATAATTATTTGCGGTGACTTTAACATTAACATGCTAAAAAAAACTAAAGAATCTATATCTTTTGAACATTTAATAGCACAAAATCAACTTAAAATTGAAATAGCTGAAGTAACGCGACCAAGTAGTGGCACCTGCTTGGATAATATTGTACATAACCTTCGAGGATGTAAAAGTTATAATACAAACTATGCAATATCAGATCACACGGCACAAATTATGACTTTTCCAGTAAAACGAACAACTATCTTGAAACATTGGTTTGTCAATAAGCGAGACTATAGTGAAGAAAATATAGGGAAATTTGTGAACTGTCTAAGAAACTTACACTTCTCGGAAGTATACGAAACAAACGACGTAAATAAAGCTTTTGATAGTTTCTTTGACATGTTCAAACTATTCTATGATCTTTGTTTTCCTATCACTAAACAAAAGATATCCACACAGAATAAACCTAAATGGATAAGTCGTGGCATTAAGAAATGTAGCAAACAAAGGCGCGATCTACTCTGGCAGTACAGACTAAATCCTAATAAAGAAAATAAGAAAAAATTCAAAAATTATACAATACAATATAAAAAAATTCTTAAACTGACCCAAAAGGCTAGAAATTCCTACTTTATTTCAAAAAGTCGAAACAAATCGAAAGCTACCTGGAATGTAATTAGATCAACTACCAAACCTAATATACCCAAAGAAAATATAAATGAATTAACTATAAACGGACAAAGTATAAAAGACCCTAAAGTAATCGCAGAATATTTTAATGAACAGTACTTAAATCAAGCAACACCAAATAATAACAAACAAAGACACCCAATGAAGACATGCAATGCTAATACATCAAAATCAATATTTATGAATCCTGCCATACCAGATGACATAACTAAAATAATCCGTAATCTTAGAAATACAAATAGTACTGGATATGACGACATAAATACAAAAATAGTTAAACGAGTAGCAACAATTATAGCCCCCATTTTGACATATATTATAAACCTAAGTATAGAAAATGGTATATTTCCGACAAAACTTAAAGTGACCATAGTAAAGCCTCTCTATAAAAAAAATGATAAGACCGATGTCTCTAACTATAGACCAATAGCATTATTACCAGTTTTTTCAAAAATCTTCGAAAAATTTATTTATAACAATATTTACGCTTTCTTTGAAAAAAACAATATACTATGCAAAGAACAAATGGGATTTAGAAAAAATAAAACAATCAACCAAGCTATATATAACTTCCTCGAAATAATACACAAGAATATGGACCATACTAAACCTAGTGCAGCAATGTACATGGACTTAACAAAAGCTTTCGATTATGTTGACCATAAAATACTCTTAGAAAAATTGTATTCATACGGTATTAGAGGTAATGTGTTAGAACTCATGAAGTCGTATCTAGAAAGCAGAAAACAAATAACACAAATTGAAAAGTTAAATTTTAAGACTAAAACACTAGAAACGTACTCATCAGCAAGTGGCACAATAAGTAATGGTGTACCACAAGGCGGGGTACTAGCACCATTGTTATTCCTGGCTTACATAAACGACCTCCCGAAAATAACGACTAACCAAATGTCCCTTTTTGCTGACGATAGTGCAATCATATTTGACAAAGAAAACTATAATCTTATTAACATTGACATTGAAAATAATTTATCAAACATAATTGAATGGTTAGATGCAAACAACTTAAAAATAAATTTGACAAAGACTAAAATTATGACATTTCAAATAAGACACAACAAAAAACAGAACGTGGACATAACCTACAACCATAAAAAAATTGAAGAAACCGATTGCACAAAATTTCTAGGATTATATATAGACCACAATATGTCTTGGAAAACACAAATAGATTACATATGTAAAAAATTACACTCGTTTTCATACGCTCTGCACATGCTAAGCAAAATTGCTAACCAAACGGCACTAATTACGGCCTATCATGGTTACGTGGCCTCTACCCTCCGGTACGGAATAATTTTCTGGGGCAATGCCACAAAAAGTAATGACGTTCTAATATCGCAAAAAAAGTGCATTAGGGCAATTTGCAGTCTAAAAAAACAAGAATCGAGCAAACCACATTTTAAAAAGTTAAATATTCTTACCTTTCCATCATTATATATTTTCGAGGTATCTCTCTTTGTAAAAAACAACATAGGATTATTTAAGAGGGTAGAAAGTCAACGTCGCTCTGATAAACTTTATCCGATATCTGCCAAAACTGTTTTCCTACATAACAGTATCTACTCAATGGCACCTAGAATCTACAACAAACTACCACCACAAATTAGAACTTGCAACGAAATAAGTGACTTTAAACGCCTACTATTTGAATTTTTGGTAAACAAGTCGTATTATTCCGTAGAGGAATACCTGTCTGACCAATTTTGATTTAACCTTCTATGTGTTGTTATTTATATTTAAGTTTGTTGAGTAGATTGAATCTTTTTAATATTCTAATTGTCAATTTTTTTATACCATGATTTTAATTTTTTATTTTATTTGACATGCATGATTTATTTGTAATTTACATCTTAATTCAATTTATCTTTTGGTTTTAATTGACATTTTTAAATATTTTAATTGACATGCATGATCTATTAGTAACTTACCTCTTAATCTAATGTATCTTTGATTTTTGTATGCCAAATGGCGCAGCATGCAGAACTGTATTTTATAATTTTAAGACCCTTATGTACTCATGTCTGACAAAAAATAAATGAATTATGAATTATGAATTATGAATTATGAATTATGCACCGCGCCGCTGCATGACGGCGTCGTCGAGTCCACGCACTGGTGTATTTGAATTGCCTATTTTTGGCTCATTGCTAATACAAGCCATACACTTCCAATTGGCTCTGTGTTCTCCCGTGAGAGTGTTGTGAGATCGCTGCTCGGAGACATTTGCACAGTACAGGTCGAAGCTTTGATGGCAATAATGGCAAGTCAAATACCTTTTATTAACTAACTCTTGAAAGCATCCGGCGCAAGTCATTTTTTCGTTTATGCAAGCCATTTTAAATCTCTTATTTATCTTTTTTCAACAAGAAAAAGAAATAAAAATATAATGGCAAAAATAAAAATTATCACATATACTGGGGACCGAACCCAAAGCCTCTTCAGTTATAACAGTCAGTCAACCAACTGCTCTAACAGTCGCGGTGCTCAATCGACGAATACATGCGACATATTATCCAAGCGGTTATTACTATTTACGAGTATTTATTATGCTTGTGCGGCGAGCGGTCTCACTCAGCCGGCCGCCGGCCGATGCGATCGTTTCGAGGTTCACACAACACAGGTTCGTTCACACAACACTGCTTCGACTAGTATGACTTAACAAAAACGAACGATCACTTTTATTTAAACTTCTTATTATATTACACGCAGGTTTTCTTCAAAGTCACATATACTGTTCGAAAGGTTAGATTACGAGGAATATTACAATATATAACTTTGTAAGAATTGCTTGTGAAAACTAATCGATATGAATTAAATAAGTTGAGAGAACTTGAAATACGTGCTATACTGTTGACGCGCGAGCGGGGATCGAAGAATTAATGCGTTGGAGATGTGGTGTTGGAGGCGAATGTTGCGTATATCGTGGACTCAGCGACGCACAAACATCTTTAATGAGCTTGGCCTATCCGAAATTGTCAACAGCAGGTCCTTCGGTATTTTGGCCATGAGACACGCCGCGACGATGCCATGTAGCGTCTGGTGGTGGATGGAGTTAGGTCACGGGGAAAGTCCCAGATGCGTTGGACCGACCAAATAAAAGCCCTCACCAACGCATCTATCTCTAAATGAAAACGCCCGCCAGGCATCAGTTCGGGAGAAATGGAGAGCCACAGTGCTGCGCGTCTCCAAGCAGCATGCTTGACCACGACTGCTCTGTCAAGAGCATACGAAGAAGAAGAAGAAAAATCGACCTTACGATAGGAAACCAGTGACTTGTTTTCAAGTTTGAGCAGTCGACCTGGTTGTTGGATATGGATATCCTTCCCTGTCGATACGTGGCCACCATTCCCGAAGCTCCCTAATACGGTCATCGGTCTGCGTATAGACTTAGAAAGAAATGGTCTGTACGATTTTTCTTACTTTATGGTTACGCAGCTCATTGCCTGTTCAGTGAGCTCATCCTAACTATATCGGTGACAGTTGTTCTCTTGTGGATTTCTATATTTCTGATCTTATCACGTAGAGAAACACTGAATAAACGAAAACTAAATTGAATAAATGAAACGCTTCATAGCTGTGGACTTTTTTCTTTTCTTTCTCCTATTGTATATGTTACTGTAAAAGCTCGAACTACGGTAAATCCTAAGATTTTCGAGTAAAACCTAAGATTTACCAACTCTTAATGGTAAAAGCCCGAATAATTTTGCGATTCGCACTTTTACCACCATTCGCTTGGTAAGTCTCAGGATTTACATTAAAGGCATGGTAAATGACTGATAGATAAGGTTTAGGTTATTTTTTTATGACCGCCCGGAAAGACTTTGAGGGCGGAAAAGAAGGTAGGTTCAGGTTATTTTTTTTATGACCACCCGGAAAGACTTGAGGGAAGAATTACTCTTTGTTTTATTCCCAAAACCAACATTTACCAGCCCAACATTTACCAGCCGTCAGTGGTAAAACCTAGCATGTACTAAATTCTAATTGTAAAAGCCCGAAAAAATCATCCCATTTTCATAAATCCTTACATTTACCAACTCATGTCGGTAAATCCTAAGACTTACTCTTAAATCTTAGAATTTACCGTAGTTCGAGCTTTTACAGTAACATATATATTAGACTTGTTGCTATGTGATTATGAATATGTCAGGGCAAGATACAATAATCCTAAAAAACTCATATGTCAACCGTTATTGGAGTGTTATTTCTGAACATTAATAAGCAATATAGGTGAGTAAAAACTTCAATTTGGTAAATTACTGAGCATCATCAGTGTAGATTGATTGATAACACATTTTACTGTATTAGGATGATTTTGTATTAATGCCAGGAGTCCTTATTATATTCGACGTGTCAACATAGAAAAAGTGAAAATGTCTCAAAAACTGAAAATTCTGGACAAATTTGTATTGATAGAAAATGTTTTCTGTATACATCGCAATTTCAGTGTTATGAGTATGACAGCCAAAATATTAGTAACGTTACGCATATCTATCGAAGTAATATTAAACATATCTATATTTATCTGGAATTTGGTATCGGGAAAGCCCCTTAATTCGCGTGAAATTCCTATAATTTCCCAAGTAGTGACAATTTTAATTAGTATTATCATGATTGTCAACAGTCTTCGTCATTCAAAAAGTTTTGTTTGTCTAATGAGAGGAATTAACTATGTATACAATATTTATATATGTGACGACATGCTTAAAAATATGGTAAAAGTAATCAAAATAGTTTGGTTTGTTCATGTACTATTTTATGTCACTACACGTATATTTTTGAATAGTGTGATATTAAGGATCATTAGTAATTTGCAAAATATGAAAAATGTTTATATGTATCGTATGTTTATTGGTGCATTACTTGGAACTTTTACTCAAAGTCGTTGGCTGGTTGAATTTGTCGTATTTTTCTCTCTAATATATATCGTTGAAAGTTTATTCAAAATGTTGAATAAATCCGTTGCCTCAAAACTAAGAGAATTAGAGGAAAATTTGGAACTGGAAGATCATACTGGAGTTATTAAAGTGAATACTATAAAGGAATGGGTTGTCGTGTACCGGCATTTATTGAACTGTAGCAAACAACTTAGCATATGTTTCGCCGAACAGGTACCTATAAGTTTCCTAACTAATTATATTATGCGAAAGTGAGTTTGTTTGTTACATCTTCACGTTTTATCTACTGAACCAATCTTCCTGAAATTTCGCATACACATAGTTAGAAGTACTAAGAAGGACATAGGGTTAATATCTGTTCCCGTGGAAAACCGCGGGAAAAAGCTAGTATTTAATTTTCATATTTTTGTAATTTTAGGAGTTTTCTTTTGCTAATGGATGGTTATTCAAAATTATTTTAATTACGCTTATTTATTATTTGAATATCTGTGCCCAACGCCTTTTCGTTGTCATTTCGGGTTAAATTAATAAATAAATAGCCGATTATGATAGGTTCAAAGAATAGTACGCACAAACAAACTAACTAAATCACTTCTGCTATATTAACTTTAACAACAAAAAGAATAATACATTTTGTGAATCTTTGCTTTTTCCAGATGTTAACAACCTTCACTATATCATTGTGTTTCTCGATAATAATATTATACCGATTGGCCATTATGTTTATAAAACAGGTGAGTCTTGATGGTTTTATTGATTTAGAAAAAAAGTATACTTAACTAATCTGTCATAGTGTTAACCTAAAGGAAATGCCTAACCTATGTTCTGGAGACTGTGAATGAAAATGTTCATAATAAATATGTTTTACAGGAAGAATATCAATTTTTAAACGGTCAGCAGATGGCAATCACTCTGTGCTATCAAATCGCGGGAATAGTTCCTATCATGGTAGCTGGTCAGCGCCTTAACAACCAGTTTGTCACCTTGAAGAGAACAATGGCCAAAATGAACAATTTACTAGTGATTGGTAAGCACTGTATTTCTCAGGGGCGTTGCTTCATGATCTAATGCAACAGTCATCGTCTTCAATGCAGTGCCGCCCGTAGCATTACCAAAAAGTAAGATTTCTACAAAAAAATTATTTCCGTGCATTCAACCATTGGAGGAGATCCCCGTTGGGAACCGATCCTGAGTGCAGCTTCAGGTTATAATTATCATATCACTTTATCATAAAAATGCATTATCATCCAAACTAAACGTGTATACAAAATTTCAAAAAGTTGAAGATTACTGATTCAAAATTGACGAAAAACAAACATAGTTTCATACATTGCATGTTAAATAAAAGCCTGAAAAAAGGTACACGTGACAAGGTCTTACCTGACGAATGAAACAGGTACTCCTATTGTCAAAGGTCATAGGTATATATCCTTCATTTGCTACTCCTGCTATGGCTAATCCATTTCTCTAGAGCACACCCTAGACACTCCATACAATGCTCGCAAATCGACTACTACATAGGCAAATGACGTTTGTACACGCGCCAATGCGTGTACGCGGCAAATCCCAGTGATCTCTACAACGAATTGCGGGTAGGGGTGAGGTATTTGAAACGGGTGAGGGGCGGTGAATGGCCGTTCTAAACGTTAGTAGTAATTATTCTATGTCTAGAGGTAAAATGCTAAATTTTTAGTTTTAGATACACCGGAGCATAAAGAAGTGAAGGATTTCCTCCATTTACTGATGCTGGACCCACTGGAATTTAAACTGATGTCCTACCCGATAGGTATGGCGATGTTGCCCACTTCGTTTGGTGTGATCGTGAGTTACGTCGTAATAGCTCTACAGTTTAATCACGTTGTGTAAATAAATTTATTGAACTGTGTTATTTTTGTCTCTATGTCAAAATAATCCTTAGATTCAAGTACCTATATGACTTTAAGATCAATATCAGTTTGCAAATGTAAATATAGGTCTAAAGGCAGCAGCATTCAATCATTATTACCTGGTTATTCTTATCCCACTTTAAGTGTGATCTGTACATGTGAGTTTTCATCTTTCTTGGTCCTGACTGAAGCACAGTATGGGTAATATACTTAATCGTACTTTTTATGTTCCCATCTCCAAAACCAACAGAACCTCATTAATATGACTCTGCTGTAAATTGAAGAAATTTTTCCAGGATTTGTGTCCCTAATGTTTTAAAAACATTTATCAACAGGTTTCAGTTTTATTTTTCAAAAATTATAGGTAGATGATATTTTTGTTACGACAAACGATATGCACAAAGTTTACGGAGCAATTCCTGAATTTATTTTAAATTCTTGTCCCATCCCGTAACAACCTACTTCTTATGGAAGTGAGAAGTCGTGTCGCATACAATTCCTTCCGTGACTTCGATATACGATGTACTGTCAGCGATAAAAGTTGTTAAAGTAATTGTAGTTTTCAACAATATGTCATGAAAGTTAGAGGAAGAAGCGTGGAGGTATGTAAGTATAATTGTGAAGATTCATAGTTTCTGCCATAATGATATAGTATACTTAACAAAAATCCATACTAATATTATAAATGCGAATGTTTGGATGTGAGTTTGTGAGTTTGTGAGGATGTTTGTTACTCAATCACGCAAAATCTACTGGACGGATTCCGATGAAATTTGGTACAGAGGTAGATAATGACCTGGAATAGCACATAGGCTACTTTTTATCCCGGGAAAAAGCACTGTTCCCTTGGGAAATTCACGCGGGCGAAGCCGCGGGCAAAAGCTAGTACTAAATATTTACTGATTTACGGACTGTTCTATAATGTTATAGGTTCAGATGTAAAACGTTAGGGTAATAAAAACACACATGGTGGATTATGAAGGTAGGTGGAACAAAAAATTTAAAACAATTAAAAAAAAATGTTTTTTCTTTGGTTATGTCATGTCTTATGTTTGTAATATAAATAATTTAGCACGCATGATAAAATTGACTTGAATCAGTCCTGCAACACATTGATCACCTGCTTTCGACGCTGACTGTACAACATGTACATCGGAGACTTCCCGATCATGCGGTTGCGTCCCGCTGCTCCCTGATAAAAGATTTATTTTGCTCAGTTGTTTGGCCACTGGAATCTGAATGTTTGGATACATTTGTAATGCTTCTTACCACACTTGTATGCGGTTTCGGAAACGGAATTCCCATTTGTGATTCTCATTTCCAATAACATACCAAATTGGGTAAGATTTTGAGTTAATCTACTTACTTGAAACAAAGGAAAAAGTAAGGATTTTTTATTTTTATTTAATAAGGTTTTTTTATTTACATTTAGAAGGTCGTGCGCCGCGATGTATCTATATCTACCTATTTGCCAAGGTTTTCTAATCAGTATATTGTAATGTTAATGAGCCTGGCAGTGTTAGGCCATGCCTGCCTTTCTTCAAATATCTATTTGATCATTTATTTAATATTCAACATTTGACCTTTTTAGCTATTTCAACTTCCATTTTCCCTTTACTGAAATTCTGTAGAATCTTTCTTCTCGAGTGTGTTATAAACTTATACTAAAACTGATTTCAGATTGATTTCAATTTTTCTAAAGGCATCTGACTACCGCTACTGAACCATCACTGCATCTTGAAAATGACAATAATATCCTTTCTTACACATTATAAAATAAAGTCCCCTACCACGTCTGTCTGTTTACTAAACGGATTGGACCATGTGGGAGGTTTTAAAGTTTAATTTACGCGGGTAAAGCCTCGGGTAAGAGCTAGTCAAGAATATAACGATCGGTTTCAAAGACCAAACACCATATTTTATTACAAACGCTTCCTAGATCCGACCGACACTGCTAACAAGACAAATGTTTCTATAAATAAAATATGTAGGTCTCTGCAATGTGCAGTAAATCGTGTCTGGGAATAAGATGTTGAGCAGGGTGTCGATTTTGCTCTGTTAAGTCGTAATCGTATCTCAATGGGTTTTCAATAGCAGTGTTTGTTTATAATTCTGGAGCATTGCGTTTGTGTGAGTGATTCCGAATAGCAATTGCGCGGCAGATAGTGCCAACATTTTAAACATCACGCTGGTTGTCAAGATATGCAAAAATACTGTGATTTTACACTATCTGTGTGCAGTAAATTAAAAGTTGAGCTTACTCCTCGCGAACTTTACATCCTAGTAACATCAACTATGTTCAAAATACTACCACACGAGTAGATCTATAATATAATCCGATACACAGAGAGGAAGCTCTCTAGGTGTCAATTGTCCTATAACTGAGCCAGTGCAAACTAGCGTTGCAGGTCTATCGATAGTTGACCTTGACTATTGATAGTATTGATACGTGTCAACACTATCGATAGTATCGAAAGCCATAGTTTGCAATACTCATGATGATACTCAAAACTATCGATACTATCGATAGTTTTGATTAGAAAACATCAATAGTATCATCAATTGACACGTGTCAATACTATCGATAGGCCTATCGATAGTATGACTATTTGTCAAGGTCACAAAACTATTGACAATACTATCGATAGTCTGTTGCTGCAACATTAGTGCAAACCAGGGGGTCGTCTACCATTGGGTTTTGACAGTTCAGCCACGTACTTCGTTTCACAGATGGATGGATACACACCATGTACACACACAATGATTAGATGTGTGTCCGTCCACACACACTATTATAAAAAACATTTGGAATGTATAGACAATACAAAAAAATTTATATTGGCAAACTGTGTAGGGATTGCATGAGTAATTAACCGGCATTTGCCGATGAGCTCAATTTTTAAAGAAATATGTTATAATTTTAAGATACATTATAATTTCCTGAAGTCCGGGGTAATCTGTATATATGATTCAAGTAAAATTGAAGTATAATTTTGCTTTATCAAATCTTTGCCGCAATATGGCTTAATGAGAATAGTTTTATAAGCCAAGTGAAATATGAAATTGTATATTTAAGTGATTCCCTATTCAGATTTACCATAAATTTAGGGAGTTAATTTGAGAATGTTCGATTCGGGTTATCGTGAGGTACACGTTTAAACTCACATCGTTTTTTTTAGATTAGATTAAATATTGAATATGTGCTTTTTTTTTCAAAAACAATTACAATTTTATTTTCAAAAAAAGTTTGTGAAAATAATTATTTTTTTTTATTTATTTATTTATTGCGACTAGAAAGTCGCGGTTTGCCGTGTTGTTTAAAAATTAACAGCTGGCAACAGTGAAGGTGTCAAGAGTCAATTTATCAAAAAGATGTCAAGAAAACTAAAATAAAATGACAAAGTAGGTTCCTACCAAAGAAGTTTTATACATTTTATAGGTATCTACCATAGAGCAACACGGACCTAACGCGGAAGTCCTTGTTGCTATATGCTATACTAACTCTAACTCCACAGAAATAAAAATATCTACAACAATTTTTAAGCTTTTCGCAAACAATTATAAATATAACAATCAATATAATCAATGTACATAAAGATCAAAAGAAGAGTTACAAAATGACTGTGCGCGTTTTCTACCACAGATTTTTTTTTGTTTTCTACATAATATAGATAATGTGCGATACTATACTTTGAGCAACAAGGACTTCCGCACGCGGGAATCCGGGTATCCATAAAGTTATTATATTGTACTTCTAATTATGTTACCCCCATGGGTAACATAATTAGTTATAAAATACCGGTAATATCCATATATTAGTTATAAAATACCTAGCGGTCACAGAAATATTTCTTTTTTAGATAAAGTACTCTTTATTTAATAATTTAAGTCTGTGCCACCCACAGACATATATTATAATATACAAAAAAAATATTTCTGTGGTGCTACCGGTATAATAAGTTTATGGTTATCTGCTTTTTCGTAAAAAAGAAAATACTCTATGGAAAATTCTATGTTGGAGAGATTGCAACCGGTATTTATCGTTAAAGACTTTGATTCATGAAATATTCGTGGCTGGAAACAAAATATCATCTACAAAAAAATACATTAAATTTTCAAGGAAGACAAAATGATGTTTACCCTAAATTTCGGGAAAAGCGCAAAATTATTGTATAAATGTCCCCAAGTCCGAAAAATATAAATCCAATTTTTTATGAACATTTTTCGCTGCTGCTCGGTAACACTTTTATTGAATTTTGCATTCCATGTTCTCTAACAGTTTTTTTCTTCTAACTAGCTTATCTAACTTTTAACTAATATTATAAATGCGAAAGTGAATTTGTTTATTTGTTTGTTACCTCTTTACGCTTTATTTACTTAACCAATTTTCCTGAAACTTCGCATACACATAGTTAGAAGACCGGTAGGACCAGAAAGACATGGTACCTTTCATCCCGGGAGCGCTGTTCCCGTGGGAAATTCACGCAGGCGAAGCCGCGGGCAAAAGCTAATAAATTATAAATGCAAAAAAAAGGCAAGTAATATTTTTTTGAATTATATTATATACTAGCTTTTGTACGCCGCTTCGCCCGCGTGATTTCCAACGGGAACAGTGCTTTTTCCCGGAACGAAAGGTACCCTCCCTACCCTATATCCTTCTTAGATTTTCGAACTATGTGTACCTATGCGATATTTCAGGAAGATTGGTTCAGTAGATAAAGCGTGAAGAGGTATCAAACAAACAAATAATTAAACAAACAAACTCACTTTCGCATTTATAATATGTATTAGTTAGGATAGGATTAGGATTAGTTAGGATTTAGGAAGGTAGTATAGGATTAGTATATTCTCTGGATAAAATTGACAAACCTACAACTTATTTCATTTGTAATGCTTGGTAATTTTTTTAAAGAGATTGCCACATTTGATTGACGTGATTTGACCACAGACATAAAATACTCTAAAATAAAATATTTCTGTGGATATGACAAGCTTGATAATATGTCATAAAATACATTTAACCCAAAACATTTTCAAGTAGCAAAATATCTTAATGTAATTGGTTATTTACCTACATTTTACCTAGTACATTTATAAAAGATAAAAATAAACAAATATAGCTGTATTTCAAGGTGGAATGCACAGATGGAATCAAAAGCTCGATGTAATATTAAACCATTGCTTAATTCATAAAATTACAAGATTCAAGAACTAAAAGGCTTTGACTATTCTGCGTAACAAGAGATGTATACACTTATACCTATTTACTGTATATACAATACATCATGTTTTTAATAAATAAATATATGTAAAATATGACTTGTTATTTATTTAAGAAATCTACTATGTAACTATGATAAAAGTACAAAATATTGTGCATTGAAAGCAAATGCACGTAAGCCTTTCCTACGATAATATTTGATTTATTATATTATTTCGTGTAGTGATCAAGATTATGGATCAGCCACTTGTTAGGCACTATAGGCTATTTTATTTAAATTATGTACTTTCTCCACGCATTTTATTAAAGTCAGGCACTAGAAAGTGCTACTAGATTGACAAAAGCTTGAGAACAATGCCTATATTGATATTCTATATAAAGTACTCTCATAAAGAAATCAGATATAGTACTAATTGCATGCACCTGAGATGCTCAAAAGTCCAAAAATATATATTCTATAACGTCTAATAACGTACCTAACTCAATGGTATAAACATATTAGACGTGACGTATTAGTTGGCTGTTCTCGATTACAATATTTTTCAATTTAGTAAATTGAAACAACCAATCATAGGCCAAGAATGAAGGCTCGTTTGCTGCACGTAGTTGCTCCGCGCTATCTTGAGCTGACGGAAAAATATCGTTGAAAGTGCTCGCTTTTCCGTATCTTTCGTTGTCAAAATCAAATGACAAGCTGTCGAAAAATGCAGTTGTGTGTGTAAAATTTTCTGAGATTCCTGTGATTGGATGATCGACGATCGTTCGGAGTGGTGTGCAACTGTCTAATCGACCCGTGAGTTGAGGTTGGATGCGGTTTTGTGCTTGTGTGTATTCGGTAGGAATACACACAAGCACAAATCACGTGATTTCACGTGTCACGTCCAGCACGTAAGGCACTTGGGAGACGACCTTCAGTTTGTCCTCTGGCGACGCGTACGTGAAAGATCACGCACACATCGCCGCGCTTTGTGTGGGTGTACCTTCATATCTGTATGTCGAATAATCTACTCGTGTGGTACTTCTATTGAAAAACCATTCAGATACGATTATTACACAGCGCTATTAGAATCGACCCCACTGTCTGTCTGTGACAGCTTCTGAAGTGAGAACAGTATTGACGAGGCGATACGAAGTTGCAAGTAAATACAATTTATTTTACATAGGTAGTGTAAGTATATTTGCATATTACTTATCGACCGAGCGAGCGCAGCGAGCGAAGCGTCTCAGTTTCCACTAGCCGAAAATTCTTTTGTCTGTCCGGATGTTATCGCCTACAGGTCGCATTTCTGAACCGATTCTTATGAAATTTTGTGAGCAGGTTCGGTAATTTTATAAAATTTTTTAGTCGAGCCAGTTTTTCGAAATTTTATAAAATGGCGATAATATATAAAAAAAACCTTATATCTCAGCTATTTAAAAAAAAAAACAAAAATGTCATTAGACATTTTTGTTATCCTTATTAAGACGCAACTTTTTTGTATGAACAACATAGTGAAATTCAATAAAATCGCTATAAATCCATACATTAAATTCTTATACGATAGTTCACAAAAAAATCAATAGATGGCGCAGCAAAGCTTTTAATACTCGCAAATTCATTTAAGAGTGACTTGATTTATTGATTAAAATGAGATTGTTTGAATTGCGTGTATTTTTTTTTTTAAACTAAGTGCGTTTGACCTCTATCTTGCCTGATGAGAAGCATAGATGAGATCTAGGGTGGTACACGCAAACTGAAAAAAATACTTAAGAATTTATTTGGTTAATGGTATTGTATTGTGGATTGCTTTGCTTGGTGGAATTATCTTGAACACTTGAAATAAATCTGATATCAAAAAACTTCATTGTATGATTAGAATCCTATTTAAAAAAAAGTAATATATACGTATATGTATATAATAGATTCGATTTCAAATTGAACTTTCTTTTTTGAACTTTAAATTTGTTGCGCAAATTACATAAATATACATACCTATAACCAATAGGTCAAACCATGCATTTCTGACGACTGCCGACCTCCGTGGCTTAACGGTCATCACGCCAGACGGCCACACCAGAGGTCCCGGGTTCGATCCCCGGTCGGGTCAAGATGGAAAATAATCATTCATCAATTTTTTTTTTCACGTATATTTCCTTCCACCCAAAGGTTGGCTGGAAGAAATTGCATTTGCGATAAGCCCGCCTTTGCGCTCATTTAAAATGTTTTTGTTACTTTTGTTTCTATGTATTTCTTCTCTGTAAATGGTGCAATAAAGTGTTGATCTATCTATCTATCTATCTAATCTTTTTCAGATTGACGTGGGTTTTGGATATTTATTTATACATACATATATGTATTTGTTATAAAATATAGTATTGTTAAATTAGCATCCCGTAAAGTCTTGAACTTACTCAATCTGTGTGATTTGTCCGTATATATTTATTATTATATTATTATCTATATTATTTCGAGGCGGAAAAGGCAGGTCTCAGTCAATTTTTTAGTGGTATTGACCAACCACAAGAACTTTTTACTTTCTTTACAGCATTGGTAGGTTGGTTTCAAAACTCTTCTAAGCCAGGGACACGGTAAAATATCGGTTATTTCATGAAAGGGCTCGCGAGGTCTACTGTTCTCACAGAACCACTAGTTTATAGTATTCAATTCTAATCAAGGAAAAAAACAACACTGGACAACATAAGGAGAATGCTCCTATGTTTTCACTCTTTTCCTTCTATGAGGAAATTTGGCCTTAAATAACTTGAATAAAAGTATAATTAATCATAGACAAGGTTGTATATTTTAAGAACGTCACGAAAGAATTAAAAATTATGAATTCCAAATATTCATCGGGCAAAGAGCAGAAAATAGCGATTGACGGAAGAGCGGCTTTTTTACACCAAAAAAGGAGTGTTATGTTTTCAGGGTTCATGTATGTTTGTATGTATGTAAGTTTCTTTATTCCACCATAAGTCCTGAACGGTTTAACAGACTTTGATGTGAGAGGTATTTTTAGATTCCTTGCATTCTTCCAAGTGACATAGGCTACCTATGTGAGTTGTCAGTCGTGTTATTTATTTTTTTGATAATTAGCTTGTTCTGCTCTGTTATTGGGGGTAGTTTTTCGTCGGTCAGAAATCAGAAATGTTTATTTGCCAGAAAACAGTACAAAAGATGATACAGAAAAATAGTTTCATGTCAAGTAAATTGAAAAAATATATTTCTGTTTTCGCATCTCTGCATAATGGAATGATTTATCAGCATAAAAATAACATAACCAAATACGTGAGTGCATTAATTATGATAATTAAGTAAATTTGTTTCGACAGGAGCCGAAATGGTGTGTTTTCAACTTTTCCCTCGTTTTATTAATGGAATTAAAGCCGGAACAAAATTAATAACTTATTTTCATGTCGACCTCTACTATGGAATATCGAAATTGACTTGCTAACAGTGAAACGTTTTAGTTCCAAAAATCTGTAAGACCTGTGTGACGCAACAGATAATGCTGTATCTGTGGCGTCATATTGGTCATCTCGACAGAAATTCTTTATTGAAACTTAGTCTTCAAAGAAGGCTCTTTTTCACGTCAAAAATGAATTATATGATCATAGTGTATTATGGGACCGTGACCGAGACCGTGGGGCGAAACACGCCCACAGGGAAGACCGCAAATGCGCTGGACGGATGATGTTAAAAGAACAGCAGGCTGGATTGAGATTGCCCAAGACCGAGTGGCATACGATGAAGGAGGCCTACACCCATAGGGTTGAAAATGGCTGAAGAGAGAGAGAGAGAGTATATTATGTCTCAAAGCTACAAGTTAGTAGCATTTCAGAACGACACTACTGAGAAGAAATGCCGAAAGAAACTCATGAAACAGTCTTGGTCGCCTATCATGCCAGAGGGGCTATTTTTTATCTTTATCTTTACACGCTATATAAGAAGAAGAAGAAGTTCCAAAAATAGCGAACTGCATGTGACTGAGTTCATCATCATCAACATTATCAGCTTTTCTCTACTCACTGCTGGGTATAAGCCTCGGATCTTTCTACGCCATGCTTCTCTATACCGGACCATCAGCATCCAATTCCAGTCAGCAATACTCTTTACATCGTCAACCCACCTAGCAGCTATATATCCTAAGCGTAGAATATCCGGCTGCTAGTGACGTAGGTGAATTTAATTTTACTAACCTAGTATCTGGAAGCCCTCCGAAAAGCCGACTGACAAGAAGTGACGCAGAGCAGGAAAGAGTGGAAACTTCTGGTATCGGAAGCCAAGATCCTCTTTGGGTCGTCGAGCCATCGAAGTAAGTGGACAAAGTAAGACCAATAGTAGGGGCTCTATGAATCCAAGGTAAACAATACGGCATTAGTGAAATTCGATAGACGAACTGCGTACTCAGGCTCTTTTTCCATCCCATGGGACCGAGTTTCGTTCTTATTTATTCAATACTAGCTTTTGTCCGCGGCTCCGCCCACGGATAAAAGTATTTATTTTATTTTTTTATTCATAAGTACACAAAACAGTAAGTAAGGTGGGTACGTACGTAAAGTAAAACATATTTAAACATTGATTTAAAAGAATTAACCAAACTGACCAACAATATACATAACATGTTAAATTTTGCTCACAATACCCCACTTTTATTTTTCCGCGGGTCCGTTACGAATGCGCGATCGAATACGTCCTTAGAATACGTCAACTTAATTTTGCGTACCTTCCAAGAAACACGGCCAAATAGCAATTTTTTCTTTGCCAATACCATCATATTTCGCGGCTGATAAACTGCACAACCCAAAAATACTCATGCGTAAAAAAAACGACCGATCAGAAACCGATATGTCAAAAAAAGTACAGAGTAGAGATTTCAGTTTGTTGGATAAAATGAGCGATTTTTCTGACAGCTAATTAAGAAAAAAAAATCAGTATATAAAAAAATCTCAACAGTTGAAAGCCGAGTTGTAATAATGGCTGTACCTATATTGTGCGCTTTTATTGGCAGCCAGAGGCAGAAAAAACAGTTTGACATTAGCACAAATCATAATATTGATACTTTTAGATGTTTTTTTACTAAGTTTTTTTTTTTTATGAAATTTTGCTTTTTTATGGAACTTTTTCTCTTGCCTTTGCTTAAGCGCCATCTATGAAGTCATCTGGAACTAATGTTTTTTTTTTAATTTGGGTCTCGGAAAATCCCTCATTGGTAAATGACATTTTATTTTTTTCTATCTATGGTTTGATAAGACGAAGTTGGGACGGAAGGATACCATCGCGATATTATGTACTACGCACTAGTTGTATTTCGATGGAAGGATACCTATTTTTTTTTTTATGTGGAATGGTGGCCGAACGAAAAACAAACCCAGATTTCTTTAAATTTTTCTACTGTTATAACTGTTATAAGTATGTTATAACTGTAAATCATCATCATTGGCTTTGATCTCTGTAATAAATAATAATGGAATGGGCATGGAAGTTTAGTAGTCAGTTCTTTTTCAAAAATGTTACCAAAACCGCATAGATCGGCCAGTTCGTGGTTAGGTAACATCTATTACCCTTCCTAGTTTATGGTAAAAAGAAACAAAAACAGTTTTGTGTCGGGTCGAGCTCGGGGACCGGAAAATGTACCGGACAGGCGGTTCTGTGCGTAAAGTTTGTACGAAATAGCGTATAAACTTAACCGCAGGAACAGATCAAAACATACTTGCTTATTACATTTATACATAGAATCACGTCTTTATCCCTTACGGAGTAGACAGAGCCAAGAGTCGTTAGACTCGAAGGACACGCTTAGCTGAACAGTGGGCTCTCTGATGTAATGGAGATTCAGGTATAGTGACAGGTTGCTAGCCCATCACCGATTGACTTTTAAAGCAGCTGGCACATTCTATGTTTTTTCTTAGCTCCCAGACCAGCATGGACTTGCGTGTTGTTTTTTATATCTTTCTTTAGTCATATTTCCTCATGACTGAGGGTCGTGGTCATAATATGGAATGAAACACACACAACGACTCTCTTGGCAATATTAATAGAGTGGTTTGCCATTGCCTTCTCCATTTCACACACTAGCTGATAATTATCAACCAGAGTGCAAGTTTCCTCATGATATTTTCCTTCACCCGAAGCAAGTGGTGGTCGATGAAAACTAACATGAGTCAGATTGGTATACAAACTCACGTGGGCGATGAAAACTAACATGAGTCAGATTGGTATACAAACTTACGTAGCCCGGGCAGGATTCGAACCTGGGATTTTGCATTCACAGGCGGGCGCCCAACAACTCGGCCACCACAGCTTCTTTTTTATATATTAGACTATAATAACACAAATTTATTCATCATCATCATTAGCCATTTTAATGTCGCCATGGTTGGGCACTGTCTTTTATGAACGGATAAGGAAGATCATGTGCCATGACCCTACGCGGGTCCAATGCGAAATGGTGGGTTTTGACGACTGCGAAGACAGCTGGGACCAACGTGCCCAAAGCACGGAGATTGAGATACATGTGTGTGTGTGTGTTATTACTTACACTGGTGCCAAATTTTATTCAAGTCGCCTAAAGGCATCTGTCATGACTTTTACGACTACCGCTATCTAGTGGCAGCAGCCGTATACACACTAGTTAACTAAACAGTCAGCCAATGTACAGGTTTCCTCACGATGTTTTCCTTCACCGGAAGCGGGTGGTGGTCTATGAGAAAACTACCATACATGAGTCAGATTGGTCTACAAACTCATGTGACACAGGTAGGATTTGAACCCGGGTTCTACCCGACCTCAGGCGGGTGTCATTACCAATACGAAAGTTGCTTAACCGCCACTATCGCAGACCGAGCGCGCAACCACTCCGCTACGGAGCTCCTTTCTCCCATGATCGAAAATTCTATTTGTATCATAAAAATTGTATCAATTTATTTATTTTCCTCAATACTAACCAAAACACGCACTTAACGCCGCGACGTGTGCTAATCGCTTAATCCCCCCAAATGTTAATGGAACAGTCAACTCATGGCCGTGATGGAATTCCAGTGTTTCCCAACCCCGGCCCGTTACGTTAATAGCTTGTTTGTGATTGGTTTACTTGATGATGGGTCGGCCATTCAAGACGCCGCATGAGGTCCCTCGTTAATTTAGAGTTTCTATTCAGTTTAGAACGATAGTTGGGAAAAGCCACAATGAAAAGTTTTGGCGGGCTCTGCAATATATAGTTACGGTTTGCCTTAAATTCACAATGTCCTGGGCTGTATAGTAGTGTATAGTTTGTATTTTAGACAGACCAAAATGGCTAATGACCCGATAAAAAAAATTATTGTAATATTTATTACACTGTGCATTGTGCAACTAACGTGATAAGAAAGCAAAAAAACGAAGCGTGTTGCGGATATTTTTTTGTGGACATGTTAACAAAGCTTGTTGCGGATACTTTTTTGTATATAAAAACAAACGTGAAGAAGTAATAAAAATCTTTTCTGATTCGTATTGATATCGTCGGGTCAGAGGTAAACTCGCCAAACTGCCATTTTGGCGATTTTGACTTTTTTGTGTCAAAGTGTTTATTTATTTTTTACACACACTGTGGCAAAATATCATAAGTGTAGGATTAATACTTTCGGAGATATTTCAATTTAAGCTAGTTTCTATCTGCATAAATTTAGAAGATTACAAAAGTAAACTTGCATATGTGAATATAGGTCAGTTACCACATTTGAAAATATAGCCTTTTATAATAAAATCAATGTATTAAACTAGCGTAAGTGGTATATTGATTGTTTTACTTTGGTTTACAATGTGATATATAAACAATAAATTGACAATGCCCAACTAGCCTAAGTGGTAGATTGAATATTTTACTGTGGTTAACATTATGATTAAAACTCTAATTTAACAATGCTCAACTAGAATAAGTGGCAGATTGAATGCTTTACTTTGGTTTACAATATGATTTAAACCTAATTTGTTAAGATCAACTAGTCTAAGTGGCAGATTGAATACATCACTAATTTCCCAAATAGTACTATGTCACAGATAAAAATATGTCACAGACTGTATGAAACAAGAACAACAAAATTTAATTTAATTTCATGAAAAGTGCAAGCGCAAATTTTCTAACTTCAAATAGTTTAACAATAAGGATTTGACCATAATTTACTACTTTGTTTTTATATTTTTTATAATTTCTATACCATAGACAAAACTAAATTCTTTGTGTTATTTTTGGTACCGCTTCCCGCGTCGTAGGCGCCCCGCTTCTCTTTCATCGTGTGCATTGAATACTCAAAAATGTTGGTGGCCTTTATGATCCACCAGACAATAGCATTCAGAAGCCATTAAAAAATATAAAATCCATCCACCTTAGCGGTTCGCATGATAAAGTAGAAGGCGAACCTAGAGGTGTGGTAAACTGGAATATCAACCACATAAGGATGGAATTCTTGTCCGCGCCATGCCATGTCATCTGATGGTGGAATGGTGCAGAAGGAATTAATTCATGCAATTCCTGTGCGCACTCTCCGAAGTGCAGCCTGTAGAATACACACAGACTAGTGGCAAGTCGCTGATGACTGAGGCTCTGAAGCCGTCCTGCTGTAAGCGACTCATCATCCACGAGCCTTCTGGTACGTCCTTCGATAGCTTCCAGGGCTTCGAGCTAATAGCGGGCGGATCCATTTCACAGAAGGGAGAAATACTCCATACAGAAGCGGACTTAAGCTGTGTAAAGGCTCAACAGTTGGTCCGGAGTAAAATACCGTTGGAACTTGAAAAGGATGCCTAGCTTTTTTGAAGCAGTCTTAGCCCTGGTCTCAATATAACTACCGAAGTTAAGATTGAATGAGAAGTTTATACCAAGAAGTTCGAGGTGGTCGGTGACAGGAACAGGCACACCACGGAAAGTGAGAGAAAAGTTGAACGGGGTCTTTTTAGCGGAAAACAGACACGCCTGCGACTTAGAGGCATTGAATCTCACAAGATTAGCATCACCCAATCAGAGACAGCCTGCAGAGTGAGATTGGTACAGTCTACCATTGCCTGCCTGAGTTCTATTTCCGGTTTTTTTGCCTTTGCACTACCCGTGCTGCGTACCCAATAATACCGGGTTTTAGCAGATCATTGATGTGTAACAGAAAAAGCGTTGGGGAAAGGCAGACCCCTGAGGTACCCCGGCATTAATTGCCAATAGGTCAGACGAGCAGCCGTCAACAACTACTCGAATAGACCGTTCCCTCAAGAAATCGGAAATCCAAGCACAAAGGCTGGCGGGGATACCATAGGCGGGAAGCTTTGCAATAAGACCGTCATGCCAAACTCTGTCGAATGCAATCGAAATGTCAAGTGAGACAGCAAGTGCTTCACTATATTTTTCGAGGGTCTTACCCCAGAGATGCGTAGCGTACATAAGAAGGTCTCCTGTAGATCGGCACTGGTGAAATCCGAATTGCCGGTCACAGAGGAGATCATTGTCTTCAAGGTACGCCAGCAAGCACTTGTTAATAACACGCTCCATTTCCTTGCAGAGAATGGTGGTGATTGCAATTGTGCGGTAGTTTGTAGGACCGGCACGTCTACTCTTCTTGGGTACAGGCTGTATGTTGGCAAGATTCTACGCTTTTGGCACAATACCAGTCTAAAATAATAGACGATAAAGGCGTGTCCGAACAGAAAAATTCGGCAGCGCAATTCCTCAAAATAAAAGCAGGTATGCCATCAGGGCCACTGGATTTTTACACGTCTAGGTTGCGTAGAGTTTTAAGAACATCTTTTTGGTGACTGTGGAGCTCAGGCATTTTACAACCACAAAAAGGTAACTGGGGGTGTTTGGTTACTCGCATCTAGATAGGAGTTTGCAGTAAATATAGAAGCAAGTAAATAAGCTTTCTCTAAAGTCGTGTGTGTGACAATGTTCCATCTGGTTTCTGCAGAAGAGGAAGTGGCTAGGGATCAAAATGCTTTACTGCCAGATGGGTACGAAGCGAGTTTTGTCCTCACTCGGCCTATGTGGTCAAAGCGAGCCTTTTTAAGTACTTTTCTGCAGGACTTAAAGGCCGCAGAGTTAAAGGCTTTCTTCTTTTTATGCGTATCCGGAGCTTTACAGCTACGAGCGTAAGCCCAAGCCTGGTATGCTGACTGTTTAATAGCCTCAGCTTTCGAAAACAGTTAGTATTAAACCAAGGCTCAGCTTTGATGCCAGAGGGTCGATCCAAGAATGGGATATAATACTCCATTGCCAGACCGATAATCTTGTACGGCTCGACGGATCGTCTGAGGAAAAGCAGACCTGCAGCCAAGGGTAAGTTGCTAGGAAGGCTGAAACAGACACTTCATTTCGATCTGGTTCGGTCGTCAGCAGAAGGTCCAAACAATTGGCTACCTACGTGATTCTCAACGTCGGGTATCTACCAGAGTCGCCTGGTCAACCAGAAATTATGCTGATCCCTACAGCTTATCATAATTTCTATAACAATCCGCCATTCACTGATTTTTCAAGAGACTGTCTTCCAGAGCCAGACATACCTAAATGAAGAAAGTGAAGATAATTTTGACTGTATTTAATTTAATTTTTAAGGAAAATAACGATTTATTCATTAAATTTCTTGCAATAAACAAAACTTATTTAATTTGTTAGCTTAGCTATCAAATCATTAGCCTAAATACCTTCTCACAGTAAAAATTATATAACTAAACCTAAAAGATTGATTCAAATGTACAAGAAAACGTTAAAAAAGGTCATATTTTCCCATAGCCAATTGATGTAACTGCCACATTGACTAATATACCACAAGTTAATTAATTAATTTAATTCGTACTCGTTATGGTAAACATGCCAAACTGCTTTTATTTAATTAATAATAATAATTTTTCATTTTGAACCATTTACCAGTAAAGATACATTATTAAGATTTCTGAAAATAACAAATTTGAAAACATATCTTTATAACCTGATTTACAATATTTTTTTAACTTCATTGCCCTCTCCTCAAAAATTCAATATTTTCAGTTTGGCGAATTTACCACTGACCCGACGATATTACCTAATTATTACATTGAAGTTCTGTAAATTGCCTCTCTCTTTAGTCGTATTTCCTCATGACGGGTCGTGGTCATTATATGGAATGAAACACACACAACGACTCTCTTGGCAATTTTAATGGAGTGGTTTGCCATTGCCTTCTCCATTTCACACACTAGCTGATAATCATCAACACAGAGTGCAGGTTTCCTCACGATGTTTTCCTTCACCGGAAGCAAGTGGTGTCGATGAAAACTAACATGAGTCAGATTGGTAAACAAACTCATGTAGCCCGGGCAGGATTCGAACCTGGGATTTTGCATCCACAGACGGGCGCTCTACCACTCGGCCACCACCGCTTCACCAGTAAATTGCCTAGAAAAATCTAATTTTTGGCTACGTCCCATTTGGTCAACGTTTCGATTCGCCACTTAAATAACTAAATACACATTTTGGTTGGATCAAATAAATCAAAATTTTAAACTAGGCAGCTCATGTTAATAAATATCAGGAACATGTAATAAGTCCTATGCATATAATAATAACAATAAGTTACTTTGCCCCGCTACCGACGATGGGTTCCCGTTTTTTATATTTTTGAATGTCTTTTATTTTTTGTGATATTTTATATTTAAAATTGTAATAAAAAAAAACAAAAAAATGAACCGACTTCGATCATATAACTTAAAATCATAAAATAACATATAGGCACATTTATCATAAAGATAAATGTATTGGCATGCTACCTACTGATTGAGGTGAAGTCGGTGCCAAGTACGTAGTACCTACTTATATTAATTCTGTGGCCAAGTGAGGAGTAAGGATATTATGTAATTGTTTAGTTAGGCATTTTATTTATACTACCTACATGATTTTAATGTTAATTTAGATTATTTAATTTGGCACCGACTTCACCTCGTTCAGTAGGTAGCATAGCATGCCAATACATTTATCTTTATGATAAATCTGCCTATATGTTATTTCATAATTTTAAGTTATATGATGGAAGTCGGTTCATATTTTATAAAAAAAAAAAATATATTATTAGTGCTCCTATAATTTTCATTAATTCTGTTATCATGAAAACTTAAACTTATACTATCACTGGCCGAAAATTAAGAAATAGAAACTTTTTATGTCAGTTTGATTTGAAATGTCAAAACATGTCAGAATTCCATTATTTTGGGCACATAAATAGACCAAGAGCCCACGACCAAACCAATGCTGAATGTTTCTCTGTGTGGGATATACGGGTAAAATAGATTTAACGAAGGCATGAAGTCTGGATCTTAGTTGCTTATGCAGGTAATATGGATAGCAAAAGTGATTTTTATAGGTATAGAAATCACCCTTGAGACCCCTCAAAGTAACATTAAATTCAGCTTTTATAATAAAACAAATCCTAACAATATTATAAATGCGAAAGTGAGTTTGTTTGTTTGTTTGTTACCTCTTTATCTACTGAACCAATCATCCTGAAATTTCGCATACACATAGCTGGAAGTACGGAGAAGGACATAGGGTACCTTTCATCCCGGGAAAAAGCACTGTTTCCGTGGAAATTTACGCGGGCGAAGCCGCGGGCGAAAGCTAGTATAACTATAAATTAGTAATAAAGTTTATATCTGCACCTATTCCTTGACAATGAATTGCATGATTTCTAATATTATTCGGAATATAATCTAGAAACTTTTACTTTGAGGAAATTGAGCTATACCACTTTAAATTCGATTGCTACAAATTATCTGCCTAATAATAATCAAGATGCAACTATTACAGTCGATAATCGCTATTTCTGTGTTGGGACATGCAAAGAGAATCTTGAGTTTTTATAAAATAACGAAGGGCATGCTGTCGCGGGCTTTTGCTCTATAATCCAATGTTTGTATTTTAATATTTTATTAGGTATCTTTAAGAATTATCCAACAGATTCTGAAGTGGTTAAAATGGGACCAACTTGGGAATAGATTCCTTCGAATAAAAAAATAATTTCGGAGAAATCGACGAACATACATAAAAAAAAACATACATACATCGAAACATATAACCTCCTCCTTTTTTGGGAAGTCGGTTAAAAAATGAGATGACAAATAAATAATTGAACAATAACTTATAAGTAGGTACCTAAGCGAAATTTTATTAAGTTCAGTTGAGCAGTTACGGCGTGAATACGTGTTACAAACTCCCTTTCGCATTTACAATTTAACAATACAATGAATTCCCCAGTTCAATTTCAAAATTCCGGAGCGGACTGGTGACTTTTAATTTAGCGAATAATGTTGTGCTCGGACGTCCCCGGCAAATCTATGTGCAACTTTGACTGTGAATATGTAAATAGGCAAAGTTTCTGACCCGTTCCTGGGCCCTACATAAACATGTCACATTTACGGAGATAGTCACATGTTTGCTATACTTTGTACTAATGAACGAGGACTGAAGATTATTGTCGACATATACGGTTATAGTTGACTATATAAGCTCTTATTGCATTGAAATATTATTTTTAGGAAATGATTGTCCATTTGTTCTCAACTATTTGATTAATAATTTTTTAGAACTATTTCACAACTGTGAAAATATTACTGTCAATAAAAAGATTTTAAAAATCAAAACTGCCAGTTACCAGTTTGAAAAGAGAATAAAGTCTTTTTAAAATAGTTCGATCTTTAAAAAAGTTCAAATTACTAAAAATGGAACTGCAGTTTGACCGTTCTTTTATTGCGGAAAGATCGCGATAAAACCGCCAGTTAACAAAAGAATCCGACAATAATAACGGGATAATCGGGCGGCGGCGGCTAGAGGGCGCCACAATGAAGCAACTTTGGGAACCCTGATCATGATTGATGATCTAACTTTAAGCTGGGCTCAACTTCAAGATCAGTTCCCAAGTGGGTTACTGAGCTGTTCCCTATTGTTTTTAGCGTTTAATTTATACGTTTTGTAACTTGGTTTGAAGATCGGACAAATGCGAGATGGATGAAGGATTATACTTGCGAACCAATTTAGGCTTTGGTGTTTTTGTCCCCATAAATCATGTTATTAGGAGAGGGAAAATAGGTGATAATTTTATTTTTCATAAATTAATTTGGATAAGCGATGGACAGAACCATCTTTTGCAGGTTAATGCCTGGTATATTTAAGAAACGATCCGTTTTAGTTACGAATAGTAGTTTTTTATACGAGGAAAACAGTTCCTATAACGTCTCGTCGTGCAACTTAGGGCGAAGCGTGGGCTGTTTTTTTTTGTTTTTAATGAGTTTTTTTTTATTGGCTTTTGAAATAGTTATCTATTCATTAGCATAATATCTTTAGGCCTAATATAACTTCCCAATCAAAATATTCCCATTCTGGAATTACCATGGAAGGAATAAGTAGTTTGTACGTAAGTATTTATTACTTCCATTGGCGTTACTGAGGAGGGGAACACTGTTGACAGCCCAGAACGTCACCCTTCCGTCGTCGTCACGCTTCGTTTCTTCTCCGTCGATCCGTTGAAACGTCGCGTCCGACGACGCCGACGAAACTGCATTGATGGGGCAGGCAGGTCACAACAAAATATATGAAAAACGTCGCAGCGTCGACGCTGTCACGACGCAACGCAACGCAACGGAGCAATGGGGCTTCGCCCTTATCGACGCCGATGGCTTGCTACTAACGGATGGGAGGGTTAACGCTAACGGATAGTAAGCGTATTGCACGGAGATGAGAGTTTAGTGTTCATATAAAAAATTATCGGCCGTAGACTGTCAAGATTACTATTCGTAATGTCATTTGGTTACTCGCAAATTTCGGTCGGTTTTTCTGAAGTATTTCATTAAAATGTCGAGTTCAGATAGTGATAGAGATGTGTTTAATATTATATCAAACTCCAGTGAGACTGATTCAGAAGAAGATCGGCGTGATAGAGTATATAAAGAGAGAGTGGATTATTTATCGACGCTGGATTCTTACGAATTTCAAGTGAGATTTCGACTCGATAAAGAATCTACTGAACAGTTACTTCTTGAAATTCAGTACTTAAGTGCAAAGACTGACTGGGACTGGGTCTTTAGACTTTATTTGGCCATTCGGTTTACTGATGAAATTTAAAAAGGAGCTTAAAAGTACCCCGATATATAGATATCGGGATACTTTTAAGCTGTACTGAAATTCGAAATCTCGGTTTTATTGTCAATAAATTTTGCTCTCTTCATACTTTTTCGAAATGAAAAATGAAGTCATCAATTTATTTCGATCTTTGCCTGCCTTTGCTTAACAATCATATTTCTATATCTTTTTGGCCTTTATTTTTCTTTTACAGCCTAATTCGCCACATACTTAATGGCTCTAATGCCAAATTTATTGCCTTTATCCATATATTTTAGGTTAGTAAAGTTAATTAAGTAGTACTTACAGATAAGACCTCAATATATTTTAAAATGTAATTTTTTTAGTTATTCCAACTATATTGTTTTTCTTGATGAAGTTGGAATAAATTGATCTGAATATGAATATAGTATAGAGTCAATATAGAGTAGAACTTTTGACGTAACCAGGAGGTCCAAATCAGACACATTGATGAATCAGAATACGATCCATTTCTCATTTTCTAAATATTTAAAAATGAACCTTATATGTGGTAACATACGGTCCAATTTTAAATATGTATTTAGGAACTAGCTGTTGCTCGCGACTTCATCTACGTCACTCATGCCTTGACTTCATTCAAATAACTATAACTTTTTTTTAATAAACCGATTTTGATGAAAAAAACTGTAAATGTTTTGCTGAGTTAAAACAAAGCAATTGGTGAAAGTTTTACGTAAATCGGTTCAGTACTTTCGGAGATTAGCGTGATCAGACAGACAAAAAATTCAAATATTTTTTTTTGTTTTCTTTTATTATTTTTAAGTGTCCTTCTATCCATTTCAGTCAAAAATACTAAATGTACAGACAAAATATTTTTACTGTTTTATAATATGTGTATAGAATATTATTGTGGGTGTTTTAGACCCCTGGTCATGTCCACATCGTCCGAAACATGTGGCCCGTTTATGACGTCCATCTATCTCGGATGTAAAATGTTTCAATATTTATGACTTAGCCCACATTTTTGAGGCTAAAAATGAATTTTATTCCAACGCAACACGGGTGATGCGAATAATAAAAAGTCCCTGGTCTGCCGCTTTCTGTACTGACGTTTCTTGGTGGAAGTAGAAATACTCCTATTGCAATGTAGTAAGGTTTACAATTTGATGCAATAGCATTTGTCGTTGATTGTACCAGTAAACCTTGTGTTAGAGATTGTGCAGTGTATTTTATGAAACGTAGAAATATGAATGTCTAAAATCTTGGACAATATGTTTCTGTTTTATACTTTGTTGCAATTATTTATTCAGTGCAATCTCTCTCTCTCTCTCTCTCTCTCTCTCTCTCTCAGCCGAAAGACGTCCACTGCTGGACAAAGGCCTCCCCAAGGATTGCAATCTACTATACATAAATATTCTGTTTTTAATATAAAAATCAATTAAGAACTATTTTTTATTTGTTTTATTTCAATATAAATCATACTTGTTAAAAGAAGTATTTTTTACACGATTGACCAAAAAAGGAGTGTTTTCAGGGTTCATGTATGTAAATAAATTTATTGAATACACCATAAGTCCTTTTGATGTGAGAGGTATTTTAAGATTCCTTGCATTCCTTCAAGTGACAGCTAATGTGAGTGGTCAGTCGTGTTTTTTATTTTCAAATAATTATTTATTGCTTGTTGCGAGATATTCTATACTAGCCGCGCACCGGGCTTCGCTCCCGTAGGAATTTCAAGATAAAAAGTACCCTATGTGCTATTTCCGGTATTTTTCTACCCGTATGCCAAATTTCATATAAATCCGTCCAGTAGATTTTGCGTGATTGAGTAACAAACATCTTCACAAACTCACATCCAAACTTTCGCATTTATAATATCAGTAGTAAATAGGATAATTGGCGATCCTGTTGCTAAGTTCGATTTATTTCAGAACCAATATGTGCTATAATGAGTTTCAGTAAAAAAAGCTACTTATTTCTAGCAAATAGCTTATTTACATGTTTATGTTACCAACTATGCAATTAAAAATAAACTGGGTTCGTTATTATCAGCGATTCATTAATTTTATCCCAAATTAGTAGAATTCAAACACAGAAGGTTACATTTTAACATTATTCAGCTAAAATACTGTTTATCAATTTAAGTTATCAGTAAACTGCCAATTATTTTACAATACATCGTTTACATGAAGTATTTATTGCAACGCAAAATGCTTCAAATTTGAATAACATTATAACAGCATTTTCATAAAGTTAAGTACCAACAAATTTCATTTTACGAGTTCATATTTAAATTAGTTTCACTTGTCTATTAATTCTAACCTTGATCCAAAAAAAATTATTATTATTATTTATTTATTTTATTTATTTATTTTCATTTAACAATTTACAATATAAGTGAACAGTGTACAATGTTTCATAAACCAGTTTTGGTTTTTCTGAACATTGGAATCGCCATCTCGATAATATACTTAATATAATATAAAATAATCAATTAAAGCCAAGTACTACACAATTTTTAAAAGAAGTAAGTAGTAGGTGGTTTATAAATAACAACGTTTTCCCCCGAAGGGTAGAAA